>JANPXK010000463.1:0-30467 GCA_024704745.1 Rosa lucieae
TCTTACATACTTGATTTGTACGTCAGCACCGAAGAGTATATGATGGGGAACCGCTGCAGTCGGCCATCACTCGGGAGGTACTGAATACTATCAAGCATGTAAGACAACTATAAGAAGATATCGGCCACAGAATCTAATAACCTAGTGCTCTGATACCAACTGACAGGACCCGACCCAGGAATCACCCCAATTACCTGGATACGAGCCTGCGGGGCCCACGTTAAGCGAAATCCTACCGAAAATTCGGCAGAACCTCCCCTAAATATGGGCTACCCAAAAATTTCACAAACCTGGATATGATTACAACATTAACTTCTACTCAACCTACAATATCATATTTACAACCCAAGCACATATATTACATCCGGAAAGTTCAAATCCCAACATAACCTCCGTAAACAACAACAAACCGAACAACAACATCCATCAAATTTAAAAGAAAAGGTTTATCAGAGCGACACTAAAACTAAGCCGATATCATACAAGGTAGGTTAAGTAATAACCTACGGACAAAAACGGAAGCGCTGATTTCCAAGGTCCTTGAGCCTGGACGCAATCTCGGCTAATCTGAAATCTGGGCATTTGAAAACGAAGGGCCCAGGGGAAAACATATAAAATCCATTAGAGTGAGTGGACAAAACCGAAACGAGAATCAAAACAATTTATGGTATGCTTCCCCATTTCTCTTTTTAACAAAACCATCATGCAGCGAGACTTCATGAAAATTTCCAACTCAAACTTTTTCCAAGAAACTCATTTGATGACTAGGAAGGACTGCTTCCTAGGCATCTCATGCCATCGGGGAGGGACTGCCACCAGATCACGCATCGGAAGGGACTGCCAACCGGAATAGGAGGCGGTGATTAGTTGGGACTGCCAACTAGCCACAGGTAGTAGACGGGTCTGCCGACTAACTACCTCAAGTCATCTGGAAGGGACTGCCAACCAGATGACGCATCGGATGGGACTGCCAACCGAGCTGTAGTCTGGAAGGGACTGCCAACCAGACTATTACCTAGAAGGGACTGCCAACTAGGTAAGATACGCATGCGCCAAAACTGGCCTCCTTGTCAACTGCTTTCTTTTTAAATCCTTTTCTTTCCACAAAATCACATTTACTCAAATAACAATCCATTTCAAAACTTAATACCATGCTGCATCCATTATTTAAATAAAATAAAGGTCCACTCACAAGTGAGTCCCGCAGCTAACCCTGCTGCCTGCCTGTGTCCTCCTCGCTCGAGGGCTCAGTACGTCCTGTCACAATTGCATAGGATATAATTAACCATAATAAGGAAATACTCTAAAAAACAACTCATTTCCCTCGGAATAGGCATCCGTTGTTCATAAATGGTTATAAAACTCCCACACTTAAATTCGGAATTAAATTCTATAATTCCTTACAATCTCAATGCCCTCCAACTCATAACAACTCAACCGCTTTTTAATTCGATTTCTCAACCGTTCAATGACCTCGCTTAATTTAAACCTTCACAAGGACCGTTCGATAACTTAATCAATTTTAATTTAACTTCCTTCATCACAATTTACCACCAATTTATCATATAAATCCTTTCCAAAAATTTCCACATTCATTCTTAATTTTTCCCTTTTTCTAATTCACAAATCCAACTCTAAATCTCAATTCCTCTCTAAATTTTCTTTTCCAAACCACAATCCCAAATTCCTCAACAAAATAGACCAATCCCACAATAACATTGATAGTAAATTATCAAGAGATTAAGTCAAAAGATTCATCAACTAAAACATTTAAAACATCCAAAAATTCCAAATTTCTCTTTGACATTCAAAACCCAATATACTTCTCCAACCTCTCAACACTCTCAACTCAACACTAAAAACATGACAACAAGTTCTCAACCCAAGATAATAATCTTAACCACCTTAGAACCACAACCAACATCAAACTCCAAGGAAACTCATTAACCAACAACCTTAAATCTAACACAACAATTCATAGACTACAACTAGCAGTTCCTATACCTGCAACAACAACCAAATTCAAGTAGAAATATCCAGAAAAATCAAACAAGAACCCAAGAATTCGAGAGTTACTGTTCACGGTACTGTTCACAGTCTCAAACACCTTCAAATCTTCCTCCACCGATCAAAACGAGCTGCAACAAGGTTAGGAACACGTTCAGCACTTCCCCAACAACCAAAACCCCCAAAGAATCCGACCGGAAATCGTCGGAAAGCGGACATCAAAGCAAAAATCCATTTTTTCCCATTTCTGCAATTCTCTTCAAATCTCTAAAACCGAAGCTGCCCAAGGTGAAAGACTTACATGGCTAGAAGGAGAAGGAAGAGAGGATCACGCCGTGCCCAACCTTTCGTCCTGGGGTGGCCGGACGGCGACGGAATCGCCGGAGAGAGAGAGAGAGCAGCGGCGAAAAAGAAGGGGGGGGGGGAGACTCGGGTTCGTCCCGTGCTCTCTCTTCCTTCTTTTTTTTTTTTTTGATTCTTTTTACTTTCTCTCTTCCCATCTGATTTTAACCCCTTTTTACCACAAATAGTAGCTCACAAAAAAGAAAATCATGCCAAAAATAGAAATTTCTATTTTTGGTCATAACTTTTCCGATATAAATCCAATTTAAACAAACTACGTGTCCACGAACTCGATTTTTCGTATTCTACGACAATCTCAAAGAAATTTCCTAATTTACCGGACTAAAGAAAAAGTCACTCCTCGGTCAACCACGGTAAAAAGTAACTAGTAAGTACGGGGCATTACAAACACGCAGGCAACTTATATAGATTGAGGAGCATAAAATGATTGAGCCTAACACAAAACTTGTTCCGATGACATGATAGAATTACATGAAACTAATTGACAATAAGTCTGACAACTTAGGTGGGACATGGCTATCAACGGGAAGAGTACAAACTCAAATACTCAATACAATCTTTCATGAATTTTATCTTTTAGTCCAGAGTGCCTGGTATCATCATCATCCGATGACACATTTTCATCCTACATCCATAGGGGAAAAAAATAAAATAAAATAAAATTCATAGATCATATGATAATGGAAATTTCATTAAAAAAAAAAGTGAAGGAGAGTATTATGCTTGCTGCCGACCTGGTCAAACCAGCGGTTTTTCTTGGACTGCTCCTGCGGCACTGCCTCGAGCCGGCCATAAACCTCTTCCTGATCGGAACCAATAATCTCTTCATCAATAGACGGTCAACCTCCTTTCGCAAAGAGTTGGGCAAGCCAGGCCTCTCATTTTCACGTTGAATTTCTTCTTTTTGCCCTTCTTGGTTTTGTTGACCTCCACCATGCCGTCGTAGTTGTGGAAAGAGAAATCTTTCTGACAGCGGCGCATGCACTTCTTGTCTTCTTCTATGGTGTCGTGGGGGCTGGGCAAAACTATTAGCACAATTGATTCGTTCACCAAAGCCCAATTTCTCAAAAGAGATTCGGCCCAACGGGAACTTATAAAGAGGTTTATGTTACTTTTGCCACAAGAAAGTGTCAACTGTAGAGGTTTATGGTATAATTTGCCAGTATTATTCTTCTCCAAACTGGAGGATATATATAGAGGTAAAAATTGTCTAGAGCTAAGTGTGAAGGTAAATACAATAAGTCATGAACTACAGCTACATTAATTACACAAGATTTGTTGCTGCTTCCTTAATCTTCATGCCAGGATTTGCTGCTGACTTTGTTCTTCATGTTGATATCAACAACATGACTCACAAGTCAACACTCCCCCTCAAGTTGGGGCATAAACGTCACGAAGACCCAACTTGCCAAGTGAGTCATGGAACAACTTGCTAGATACAGCTTTGGTAAGTATATCTGCTAAATGCTCCTCGGTTGGAACAAATGGAAAGGAGATTAACTTTGCATCCAACTTTTCCTTAATGAAGTGTCGATCAACTTCCACATGTTTCGTTCGGTCATGTTGTATAGGATTATGTGATATGCCAATAGCTACTTTGTTATCACAGAACAATTGCATTCCTGACTTAGGCTTAACACCCAAATCTCGTAGTAAATTTCGTAGCCACAGAAGTTCACACACTCCATGTGCCATACCTCTATCTTCAGCTTCAGCACTTGACCTTGCAACAACCTTTTGCTTCTTACTTCTCCAGGTAACAAGGTTTCCTCCCACAAAGGTGAAGTACCCAGATGTAGACTTCCTGTCTGTGATAGAACCAGCCCAATCCGCATCTGTATACCCACTAACATCAAGGTGCTGATGTTTAGAAAACATTAAACCTTTTCCTGGTGCTGACTTTAAGTACCTCAAGATTCTTACCACTGCCTCCATGTGCCGTTCACTTGGATTATGCATAAACTGACTCACAACACTAACTGCATAAGCAACATCAGGTCTAGTGTGTGACAAAAAAATCAGACGTCCCACTAACCTCTGGTATCTTGGTTTGTCAGTTGGAACCTGATCAGAATATTCTGCCAGTTTGTGATTTTGCTCAATTGGACTGTCAATCGGACAACAATCCAACATGCCTGTCTCTGCTAAGAGATCCAACACATACTTTCGCTGACATAAGAAGATGCCATCTCTCCCCCCGGCTACCTCAAATCCCCAAGAAGTACTTCAAGTCTCCCAAATTCTTCATCTCAAATGAAGATGCCAACTTCTTCTGAAGACTTCCAATTTCTACCAAGTCATCCCCTGTAATCACCATATCATCCACATATATAATAAGCACAGTTACCTTCCCCTTTTTGTGCTTTAAGAATAAGGTGTGGTCTGAATTGCTCTGCTTGTATCAAAAGCGTCTCATGGACTGAGTGAATCTGCCAAACCATGCCCGGGGTGACTGTTTAAGTCCATAAAGGGATTTCTTCAATCTGCAAAGTACATCACCATGTGTATTTGATGCATACCCAGGAGGAAGACTCATGTACACTTCCTCAGTTAACTCCCCATGAAGGAACATATTTTTGACATCAAATTGATGAAGTGGCCAATTCAGATTGGCTGCAAGTGACAACAATACCCGAATAGTATTCATCTTGGCCACTGGAGCAAAAGTCTCATCATAGTCAATCCCATATGTCTGAGTGAATCCCTTAGCCACCAACCTCGCCTTATACTTACTTACTGTGACATCTGCATTATGTTTCACAGTAAAAATCCATCTACACCCAACAGTCTTTTTACCACGAGGAAGTGGTACAAGTTCCCATGTGTGATTCTTTTCTAACGCCTCCATTTCTTCCTCCATTGCCTTGGCCCACTTTGGCTCTCCCAAAGCCTCCTGCACTTTGTTAGGAACAGATACAGAGGATATTTGATTCACAAATGATGCATAAGGTTTGGATAACCTATGGTGTGACACAAAGTTAGCTACTGGATATTTGGCTTTAGCAGTTATGGAAGGTTCATACTTTTTTGCTGGTTGACCACGGGTAGTTCTACTAGGTAACACATATGTAGAAGAGACAGACTCTACAGGGTTACTAGGTGAAGATACTGGACATACCTGAGATGGAGCTTCTTGACCAGAAAGTTCGGCATCAGGGGGTGAAGTATCAGATGAGGGGGGAGCCGGAATAGAGTCTTCTTCAACTTCAGAAATCGACTGGTCAAAATTATCCTTTTACTGCTCGAGTACACTTCTGCCCATTTCGCCGGTTTCCTCGTTCGACTGGTCGACTCCCCCTGTCGACTGGTCGATTTGGGCAATTCTACTAGTTGATTCCGGGATGTCAGTACTCTCTTCTTCTGCGTCTTTATTCTTCTTCAACTCTCCCCCACCCAACAAAACATCTCTTCAAAAAACGCATTCTCCCCCTGAAGAGAGGTGCTGTTGGGGGAGAAATAACACATATCTTCATAAAATGACACATCCATGGTGACGTAGAACTTTCGTGTAGGTGGGTGATAGTACTTATAGCCTTTCTGATGAGAACCATAACCTACAAAGACGCATTTGAGAGCCCGGGCATCCCCTCTGATTTTTGGGTATGTGGACAAAGGCAACACAACCAAAGACACGGGCAGGAAGATTATGGAAGGAAGGAATAGAGACATGGGTTGACAGGACTTCAAAGGGAATACGCCCCTGAAGAACACTGGAAGGAAGACGATTAATAAGATGTGAGGCAGTCTGAACTGCTTCACCCCACAGATACTTGGGCATATGAGCACCAAATAACAATGCTCGTGCTATGTCTAGGAGATGACGGTTTTTACGCTCAGCCACACCATTTTGTTCAGGTGTTTGGGGGCAAGTGGTTTGATGGATTATACCGTGTTCTTGGAAATATTCCTGAAAATCACGATTAACAAACTCTCCCCCATTATCAGAACGAAAAACTTTGATATGACCATTGAACTGTGTTTGAATCATTTTTTGAAAGGCTTGAAAAGCAGAAAACACAGCATCCTTAGACTTAAGCAATGCTACCCCTGATAATCGAGTGCAATCATCAATAAACAAGACAAAATAACGCATTCCAGAAAAAGTAGGTTCTCTGGAAGGTCCCCACACATCAGAGTGAATAATCTCAAAAGGCATAGAACTTTTATTAGAAAGACTTAATGGATAGTTGACTCTATGGCTTTTCGCCAAAACACAAGTTTCACAATGCAAGGAAGACTCATCAATGCCAACAAAGAAAGAGGGCATAGTTTTACGCATTAATTACACTGAATGAGGGATGCCCTAAGCGTCTATGCCATAACCAGACTTCATTCAGCTCTCTAGAAGTCAAAGTCAAAGCAACTGGGACATTCTTCCTTTGCTTCTCCCCGGCATAAGCTTGATCCAGATGAGATAGTCTCCCCCTCAGATACCCCTTGCCAATGACTTCCCTGGTCAGAAGATCCTGAAACACAACATACATGGGAAAAAATGTCACAGAGCACAAGGATTGAGCATTTAGTTGGGGAACTGAGATTAGGTGGTGAGACAAGTCTGGCACATACAACACATCATGCAATACTAAGGTAGGTGTGACTCTTATGGACCCAATACCTAGGACAGGAAAGGATTCACCATTGGCATTTGTAACATATGACACATTAGAGGTGGATAAGGTAATGAAATACTTCCTATCATAGGTCATATGATCTGAAGCACCAGAATCAATAATCCAAGTATCTGAACCAACAAAGTTGTTCTCAATGAACCAACAAATAAATGTTCTCAATAATCCAAGTATCTGAACCAACACTGCTCTGATACCATGTCAAATGTAGAGGTTTATGGTATAATTTGCCAGTATTATTCTTCTCCAAACTGGAGGATATATATAGAGGTACAAATTGCCTAGAGCTAAGTGTGAAGGTAAATACAATAAGTCATGAACTACGGCTACATTAATTACACAAGATTTGCTGCTGCTACCTTAATCTTCATGTCAGGATTTGCTGCTGACTTTGTTCTTCATGTTGATATCAACAACATGACTCACAAGTCAACAGAAAGAACAAGACGAATGGTTCCTATGATTCAGAAGGGGTGAGAAAGGTGTTTCCATTCATATCTCCAAAATAGGCATTTAGACCTCTTTATATATTTAGACATCTAACATATTTTTTCAAATACTCAATTTGCTAAGTACACCTCCCTAATTTTCCCTAAATGCCATTAGCCCATAAAATCACCAAACTTACGGTTCTTTGACAAAAATACTGAATTTCAAGCGACCACTGGGTGAGTTCCACTCCCATGCTTCAACCGCCAAACAATACAGAACTTTCCTTGAGAGTCTAAACACAATGAAGGAGAGGTATTGCTAGCTACTGATGATGGCAATGGATTTATACCTAGGTTCTCGGAATGACACTTCTTTGGATAATAGGAAAATGATTGCATCTCATATTAAAACTGAGGTTTAACCTCAGGAAGGGGTAGTTAAAATTCATATCGACAAGGAAGTTCCCATTGTTAGATTGTTTATTTCGAAGGTCTGAACAAAGGTGTTGCATGAGGTTGAAAACATGCCATTCATCTTGATGTTGATAGCAAAATGACGTGTGTAGGTTCTTATGCTTCTATCAGTTCATCTAGTTACTTCACAAAATCAAAACAAAACAAAACTGGCCAACGAGGGTATGATCCTGGTTTGAGAATTTCTATCTTTGTCATCTGTCATATACTTCTCCTTTATAAGAAAAATCTACCATGTGCACGTTCATTGAGAACAATGTGTACTTTTTGACAGTGCAACCAAAACCTTCAGAGCTTCCTCAAAATCTACGATTCACAAAAGCCATCAGCTATCAATTTGTACGTAAAGAGTTGAGTTCATCCCCTGGAATGAAAACAGAGTTGAGTAGACTTTCTTGAAATTGTTTAGTAGAAGTTTCAATATTTGTTACTTTTAAAGAGTTGAGTCCACCTGTCATGAAAACAGAGTTCATCAACAATTCAACATATCAAGAATAATTTGGACACGGGAAGCTGTCAATCATTGTAGTTACCAGACAAGTGTGACTAAAAAAATGAACTAATACTCAAGAAATTGTAATTAGTTTGTCACCAGAAATCTCTACAAGAACACAGACCACCCTTGAAATGGTGAAACCTGTTCCGGTCCCTCACCACTATTTCTCGATTATAAATCTTAGAGATGAACTTAGTAGCAGAGTGGCAATCATCACAAATCCGCAGATTCTTTACTATGCGAATAGGAGTTCCCGGTGGAGTGTTCAGGAGGGCGAAAGCAATGGCCAACTTTTCACTATGCCTATTTAAAGCATTATCTTTATCTTCTTCATCAATGTCTAGCAAAACCTCTGATGTAGTGGGAACATATCCAGCCCTCTTCATCTTCCTCCCCATTTCATCAACCATTTCATAAATCTCTTTGGACTGTTTATGCGATTTATCCCCTGCCACAAATTCGTAAATTTCATTATCTAGCTCAATCATAGTGCTCCCAGGGATCTTTTTCATCCCTTTCTTGTCCATCGCCTCTCTAGTCTTGGTTTTCTTCTCCCAATGGTTCATTTTTGCATAGATGTTGGAAAGCAGGACATAGTTCGACTCATGCATAGGTTCAGCCCTGATTAACTCCTTGGTGATGCTCTCACCAAGCTTGAGCTCACCATGTGCACGACAAGCACTGATTAGGGTTCGCAAAATTATTGGATTTGGCTCAATAGGCATTCTCTGAATAAACTCCAATGCCTCCTTGACATGTCCAGCTCGGCATAACGTATCCACCATGCATCCATAGTGTTCTATCTTAGGTACACGTTCAAATTTTTCCACCATAATACTGAAGTACCTCTTCCCCTTATCAACCAACCCGGAATGACTGCAAGCCGAAAGCAGTCCTATAAATGCAACATCATCCGGTTCCACCCCGACTCCAATCATTTCCTCAAACAAAGAAACAGCCTCTTCTCCGCGGCCATGCATTGCCAAACCATCAATCACAGAAGTCCAAGAAACAATTGTTCTCCCACTCATGTTCCTAAACAATTTCAAAGCCTTATCGACATTGCCACATTTCGCAAACATGTCAATGAGCGCATTACAAAGCTCCACACTTTTCTGAATCCCCTCTTTCTCAATATAGGACTCCACCCACTTGCCAAGCTCAAGCGCACCCAAATCGGTACACGCAGACAAAACCGAAACCATAATAATCTCGTCCGGCCTCACTCCCGCCATCTGCATCTCCCTAAACAACTCCACCGCATCACTAGACCACCCCACCCTCACATACCCTCCAATCATCGCGCTCCACGAAACAGAGTCCAAGTTAGGCATTTCATCAAACACCTTTCGTGCACTTTCAATCCCTCCACCGCAGCAACAATACATATGAACCATGGTGTTCCGAACATGGACATCATCACCAAACCCGAATTTCACCACCGACCCGTGAACCGACTTCCCCAAATTCAATTCCCCGACGTCGGCACAGGACTTGAGAACAAAAGGGTAGGTGAATTTATTAGGCAAGACTTCACCCTTAACCATAACTCTGTAAAAGCACAAAGCTTTATGCTTTGCATGACTGGACTGAGCGTAAGCCCTGATGATGGTGTTGAAGAGAAACGCATCGTATAAATGGGTATCGGAATCCGGCGAGAACAGGAAGGAAGAGGCGCGGTCAATGGCTTTGAGGTCGGAGGCGGTGGAGGCCAACTTGGTCAGCACTAAAGGGTTGTTTCGGAGGCCCAATTTGACAATGTGGGCTTGGATTTGCGTCAGCTTTGGAACGACGTCGCACAGTTGGAGTACAGCCAAGCAGCTCTGCTCTGCTTCTCTGGTGTTAATGATGAGCTTGCTTCTTTTCAGGGTTTGGAAATATTGCATTTCAAAACCTCCAACGGCCATCGCCAATCAAACAGAGAGATTATATACTAGGGAATGGGAACAGAAAACGACGACGCAATCGTCGTCGTTTTCGCCACCTGAACTTTTCGCTTTTCCACGTGAGAGAAAAGCTTCGGCAATCTCAGCGATCCTATTTGGGCTCGTTCGCGGCCCAAGAGCCAATTCCCGCTTCAATGCGATTCGCTGTTACTGTGATCGAACGGTTCCCAACTCCAGAAAGCTTCCAGGTTTTTTTTTTTTGTATTCTCTGTGAATTTTCAATAAAGCTGTGATTTTTGGATTCTGATAGGGTTTGTGGTTTCATGGCCATTAACGCAGTACAAGAGGTTAGTTGAGCAAGGGAAGCTGCAACATGATCCGAACCAAGAAGCGGTGGCTTCGCAATTGGAGAACTTGCTGGGGATGTTAGAGCAGTATGAAAGAGATATGGAGGAATACCATGTAAGTTTTTTTTTTTTTTTTTGAATTTTGAGCTCAATTGTGGAGTTTGAGAATTCAAAGTTTGAATCTTTATGTTCAACTTTTGCAGACAAGCCTGGCGAATTGGGAGAAGAAGAGAGAGAATGAGCGGCGGAGGATTTTAATGCCTGTCTCCTTCATCCACGTTCTGCGCCGGCCTCGCCTTCCTCCTCGTCCGCGTCTTCAAGTTCGTCGAGCCCATCACCATGACCTGAGAATTCTATCTCTCCTCCGTCATCGCCATCGGATCCCTCTGCTCCGCTTACATCTATCTCTCTGTCTCCTTCATCCAAATGCTCAAGGCTCGGATGCCTGTGGCCGTCTACTCCACTGGGGTGTCGTTTAAGAAGGAGACGTTTAAGACTGACACGATGGTCAACATGCTCTCGATCTCCGTCGGCGTGGCCATTGCTGCTTATGGGGAGGCCAGATTCGACACCTGTAGTGTGATTCTGCAACTGGGTGCGGTCGTTTTCGAGGCCACGAGGCTTGTGTTGATCCAAATCTTGTTGACATCTAAAGGGATCCCATTACCTCTTTGTACTATGTGGCTCCTTGTTGCTTGGCTTTTCTGTTGGTTCCTTGGATCTATGTGGAGTACCCATTTCGATTACGTGATTTTCGGGACCAATTCCTCCTGTGCTTTCGCTTTGAATCTTGCTGTGTTTTTGCTTGTGGGGAAGACCTCGGCTTTGACGATGAATGTGGCGGGTGTGGTGAAAGATTGGCTCTTGATTGCCTTCTCTTGGTCTGTCATCAAGGACACTGTGACCCCAATCAATCTGGTGGGTTATGGCCTTGCGTTTTTGGGGGTTGCGTATTACAATCACTCGAAATTGCAGGCTCTGAAGGCCAAGGAGGCGCAGAAGAAGGTGCCTCCGGCGGATGAGGAGGCGAATAATAGGCTGTTGGAGACTGAAGGTGAAGGACGGGAAGGCAAGTGAGTCCCAGAATTGATTTGCAATGTTCATAATTGAGTTAGGAACAAATTTGAACTAGATTATGATAGTAAGAACATTGTTGGGTTAGAGGTGGAAGAGCATAAAATGGGTTCGAATTGGGAGGCCAAAGGAACTTGCCAGGTTCGGTTTTCTTTTGCTTCTTGAAATGAAGAATTCGGGTTTTGGTATGTTCTAGATTTCGGTTTTTGTTATGCTAGCTGTGGTTGTTCTTCTTTTTAGTACTTCCATTTTAGTATTGTTGAGCATTTGAGATTCACAACTATTGCTTAGTAGAGGAAGAATCTCAGATGCCTTTTTTTTTCTTTTTTGTTCCTCTTTTCATTTATGTTTGTGTAGGAACTGCTTGTTATGAAGCTTTAATACTTATTTATTCATATTCATTATCTTTGTCTCAATGGGATTGTTGTTGATGGTCTTCTGACGTTGGCATTAGATCACATTTAGTGTTTTTTCTCATCTATACTGAATTTATGTTTGTTAATCTTATCACTAGGAAAACTGAGACTTCAGAGATCGGACATTGTTGTGAAATGGAAAAGAGCATGGGACAGATACTCATTTGGCCAAAAGTGGGACTTTGCAAGTTTGAGAAGAAAAATCATGGCCATAAAGAACAACTTGTTATTGCACTCTGAAATTGCCTATTTCAAATTATGGGATGGGTCACAATAATTAAGGGATTTGTGTCTTTGACTAGGACCAGTTCCTATTGGTATACAAATAAGCAATTGTTAGGTAAGAGCTCGAAAGTCCTGCCCCAAGCTCTCATTTCCCATATATGCTTTCAGTATCATCCACCAACGCTGGGATTAATACACCAGGGCCACCAATTTTTACCTTCTATTATGAAGTTACTGAATTCCAATAGATTTTATCTTTGTATCCTTTTGACTTTAATCAACCCTTGGAACTATAGCTAGTATCCTTATCATCCATTTCATGATTAAAAGACTTTACCCTCTCATCCACTTGGAAATGATCAACAGCTTTAGCTTCAGTTCAAACCAAAAAAGATCGACAGCTTTAGCTTTGGGTACCTTGATGCAGTAGTTTTATACTTACACATGCTCACTTCCTTTTAAGCTTATGAAGGTTATCTGTCAGACTAGACCGTATCTAAAATTGAATGAACTTTTGTTTCTCTCACATTGAACTAATCTAATTGCTCACGTAGGTAGTGTCAGCTCTGGAATACTATTAAACTTTGTCTTGTTATCTAACCTTCGGATCCGGATTCTCTGCTATAATTTTAGTTGCTATAATCTGCTATAATTCGCATAAGGTGCTGCCACATCATCACAACTCAATCTAAGAGTTAAATATTAGTGTTCACATGAGTCTAGTTATGCCTCACATACACCAAATTCTATCACCTATCACCTTCCATTTTTTCTCTGCCTGAAACTGGAGAAAAAAAAAGAGAAGTTTTAAATACACACCCTTAATTACTTAATACACACTCCATACTTAATACACAACTCATTTAATTTCTCATTCTAATAATTTTTACTAAATACACAACCCCAAAGTACCTAAAATACCCTTAATCTCAAAAATCATGAATATCCTACTTTTGACTATATTAAGGTTACTATTTAATATGATTAGTATATTCTAGTATATTGACATTTATTACTTGTATTAGTTATTGAGAAATCCATAAAGATTTATTATTGTTTCCTTTAAATAGATGCTATAAATAGGCTTTGTGTTATTGAGCTCTCATCCACCAAACACCATGTTAATCAAGTATAAAATTATGAGTCCAACATTCAACCAAACTATACCAGTAGTTTCTCCATAGTGGCGGAACTAAATAGTTTTCATTAGAGGGGCCAAACAAATTAACAATTACAAAGTTTTTTCACCTGATGTTTTTTATATTAGAAAATAAATTGATTACATAACTCTTAGAACAAAAAAGGAAATTAACAAAAAATGGGAGTAAAGCGATATGTTTAAAATATTTAATGCCATTGATTTTGAAATTCAAAATATTATGGTCTCTAACCTCAGCTAATTACATTATTTATTTAAGGAAAAATTAAATTAGATAGTTTTCTAACTTATTCTTGTATTAAATTGGGAGGCCATGTATAGAAATTTGTTGTGTTTATCTAACTATTTATACATAAATAGAATAATATAAGGAAAATATGACTATTTTTCTTCTCCTTCTAATGCATAGATGTCTGTTTTGGTCATTTAACTTACCTACAAAATCTAATTTGAAATATAAAATAATAGGGATGTGTATTAAGTGATTAGGGGTGTGTATTTAAAATTTCTCAAAAAAAAATTCCAGGCATCCTCATATTATCTTTACCATAACTAATTGAAACCAGAGGAGGATTGGAGGAGATGATGGAGGTGCAGAGGCGGAGGAGAGTCTTGGGAGTGTTGCTTGTAAAGCTCATGTGGGTCGGAGAAGAACGGAATGATGAGGCAGAGCGTCATTAGGAATTGATTTTGAGGGAACAACAGTGAATTCGGGTTGGGGAAAGGTGGGGCTTTGGGTGTAAAGGTTGAGGCTTTGGGGGTTGAAGAAGAGAGAGCGAGTCTACAACGAGTAAGAATGAGTTTTGGAGGGAATGGGTGGAGAGGTGGAAGAGATAGCATTTTGGAGAAGAAAATTATGAAGAAAGAGAGGCCTGATCGATCAACTTTCTTTATGGGTTTCAAATCCATAACTGAGACTTCTTCAATTGATTATTTTTTCACTAAAGGATATATATTTTTTTTTTCTGGGAATTTTGTGCAGTGAGGAAAAGATGGTGTCTTCAGTATTGTTCTACTCCTTTTGTGGAGTTTTGGATTTGATCTCTCTCTCTCTCCCTCTCTCTGACCTGATCCACTGTTTCTCTTTCTCTCTCATCTGATCGGGATTTTCCATTTCAATTTGGAAGATCGGAAAAGAAAATGCAAAATCAAAAACGAAATCAATATATAAACTTCAATTTCTTTGTTTTCATTCTTTTGTTTTCTGGGTTTTGTTCCAACCTATTTCGTTGTCATTTCATAAGCTACCAATTTTCGCAAAGCAATGGCAGATCCATCTCTCTCTGTCTCTAGTTACAGAGAAGGGGAGAGGGAAGGGAAGAAGGAGAAGGGGACACGGTATGGTGCTTCAATTCCACCAATGTGATTTTGTTAACTCTTTATTATTAGCCATTAGATTGGCTGATGTGGCAGCCCATTAGCAAATTATAGCAGATCATAGCAAAAGGCAATTTTAGTAGAGAAGCCAAATCCCTAACCTTCACGCCACGCATTCTGAGCAAGTGCACCCGAAACTATGACCCGCATTAACTTCTGACATGAGGTCAACAAGGTTGTTTGTTTGTTTTTATTTTTTTTCCACAGGGGCACAGGGTACCCTTCGAAAAATAGGCGTATGCCAATTAAAGCACCTCACTCACCGTATTCTTTAGTAAAAGGCGAAAGAATAGTTTGCTTTGTGCTCAATGCATTATGCTAACATTGTTTATAGGGAAAATTTTGCAAACAGTACACCAAGTAAAGGCTACTAATAATTCTTATACATAAAGTTTCAAACCGATCATTTTGGTACACGGACTCTCGAGCCATACCCACTATGTAGACACGACGTTATTGACGTCGTTAATCCTTGTGTCATTTTTAATTTGTCTAAGGGTAATTAAGTACTTTCGTCAATTTCCTCTCTCTGACTCTCTTGACTGTACGTGAGACTCTCTCTTGTTCCACAGACCCACTACTCTCTCCATCCATGGCCGCCGCGATCGGAAGCTTATCAAGCCGGAGATGAGCCGCCACCAGAAGGCCGGCTCCATACCTTTCCACCACCTCTAGAAGGCCCACGACTCTCAGTCTCTCTCAAACCCCAAAATTTCTAGAATGGAAAAGCCCCAAAATGAAGAACCTTAACCCTAAATCAAAGAATCCCAGAATTCCCGTCACCGAAATCTCCCTGTCGCTGGCTCCGCCCTCCTCCTCCTCCTTTGATTCTCGTTTGCTTGATCTGAAATAGTTAGTGGCTCACACTCTCCCCTTTCTCTCTCTCAGCTCAGGGTTTCTACCTCTCCTTTCTCTCTCAAAGCTTAGAACAGCCTTTTGGTGGTGAGTCGAGAGAGAGGAAGAAGAGTAGGTACTTGTCTTACCCATACGTAAACTGGGGGCAGAAAGGATTGTCTGCTGAAGGAATGGCAGCAACTACTGATGGTGGACCACCTTCAAATTTTAAAAGCACCAGTGTAGTTACATAGGCATTTGCAAGCATAATGAGCCACGCTCATGCTGCTGCCAGCTGTACCAATGCCCGCCACAGGAGTGACCTACGGGAACACAGCCAAGTAGGCTACCGCCTGAGCCCTGGCTTACCCCCAGATCACCGCTGATGCGCCGCCACGCGTCACGCCAAGACAACATCAGAAGCTCCAGAAGCTGGGAACTGAAGCATATCAGTCCCACATCGAAAACATGGAGAAGATCAGTTCCCTCCTCACCTATAAAAGGTTCTCTCATCTCTCCTCATTAATTACGCATTTACTACTTACCTACTGTTACTTTGTCAACACAAATACATTGACTAACTTAGGCATCAGAGAAGAGAAGACCGCCCAACGTGGTCTCCCTCTAACGCCCTCTGTATTTTACTTGACAGGTAGCGGAAGCCCTAAAGATATTACAAGTAGCGGTCCGCCCATCGGACCAGCGTTAACTAAGGTTTAGCTACCGCTAAATCTTAGACATTAACATTGGCGCCGTCTGTGGGAACCTCTGAACAAAGGTCATCCCACCACAATAATCTCCATGACTAACGGTAGCGGGGGAAATGCTGAGGAGCAAGCGGATCAATCCGCCAACCCCCACCCCATCAACCCCGCGGCTAACATTAACCCAGCAGTTAATGTTAACCGTGCACTATTTAACACTCCAGCCAACCCTAGTGTGAGGCCCTAGGGCTCATCCCAGGTCCTGCTGACCCAAACCGCAGCGGAGACCCAACCGGGCAGCAGCCGCCCACTGGTCCAGGACCTCGCCGCTTTGTATGAGCTGGCATTGGCGGACCTCCACAAGGCAAACAGGGAGTGCGAACAAGAACGCCGAGAGAAGGCGGAGGCCCAAAAGCAGGTGGCCACACTGATGTCAAGGTTCGACGAACTAAAAAAGGCGCTGGAGGCAAACGTCAACACAGCACAGAGCGAGCAATCGCGGAGCACAAGACGCAGTCGACCCAATACCGGTGGAATGGTACTCGTGCCAATCATACAGATGCAGGTACCGCTGAACCCACCAGAAATAATGGGCCCACCTCCTCTACCCCGCCTAATGGAGCTGGAGGCGGAATCACAGCCAAACACCAACCGCTCGACAGCTAGGGCTAGAACTGAAGGTAATCCACCTGCCCCCAGGCAGGAACTGGGTTAGCGAACTTCCAGGCAGGGCCCGCTGGAGTCGCAACCGCCCTAATCCTGGAAAGGATGCAACAGTTAGAGCAAAGGCTAATCCGGGTAGAGGCAGGCGCTCCAGCACCAATTCCAAATCCTCTCTTTACATCCAGACCAGGGCCATTCACCGCCAGGATCTTGCAAGCCGTCAGACCAGCACACGCAAAGACACCAAAGATGTCACATTACAGCGGCATGTCTGACCCCTTCGTCCACATGGACACCTTTAAAAAAGTCACAAACAACAAGGGATTTGATGACGCCACCCTCTGCCACTTGTTCAGCGAAACACTAGATAGTGAGGCAATGAGCTGGTTCTTTGAGTACCCGCCAGGATCCATTGACTCATTTCATGCACTGTCAAATGCTTTCCTTGCTCGGTTCATCCTGTTGGCCACCGGACATCACAACACAACTCAGTTGCTCAACCTCAAGCAGGGGGCAGAGGAAACATTGAAGGTGTTTGTCACCAGGTGGCGAGCGGCAACGTCTCAGTGCACGATCTTGATAAGATAATGGCACTAGCAGCCTTCAAGCAAGGACTCCTCAAGGGGCCATTTCTCTATCACCTCAATTACAATCATCCAAATACCGCTTATGACCATGTCATGAGCAAGGTTGTCATCCATGCACAGGCAGAATTCATCACATATGGAGAAACCCCCCCCCCCCCCCCCCCCCACCACCGCCAACACCTGTAAAGTCCACTCAGCCCTCTGCTAGCCATCAGGGAACCGACAGCAAAACCTCTACTACGCCGCCAACTGATAAGAAGAGAGAGTGGCAACATGGCAACTACCAAAGCAAGCGGTAGAAGGACCAGCATAACAACAAGGGTAACCGCTCATACCATGGGGATACCCGTAACAAACAGACGGAGTCCTTCCAGCGGTACACAGTGTTTACAGTCCTCACAGCCTCATACTAGGAAACATACGACCAGTGCAAGGACCAGATTCCGCCACCACCCCCAATAAAGTACCCAAGGGTGGGAAAGCCCAGAAACACCAGCAAGTGGTGCAAATACCACGAGGACAGCGAACACAATACCAACAACTGCAACGCTCTCAAAACAGCCATTGAGACTTTGTACCGAGATGGTAAGATGGAACAATTCAAGGTGCACCAACCACCACCCGTGATCACCAACATTGAACCCATGGGCCGCATCAACACCATCAATGGTGGTGCTCCAATCACCAACATGTCTCATAGGGAAAAAAAGCTCTATGCACGTGCTAACCACCCCAATGAAGTTTGCAACATTCTCTATGAGAGGTCTGCTAAACTCTCAAGATCTGGTTGGGAACCCATTACCTTCTCGGAGGAGGAGGAGCGCGGAGTACATTTGCCCCACGACGATCTATTCTTAATCGACACCATACTCGGTAAATGGTCAGTGGGAAGAGTCCTTGTTGACAGCGGGTCCACTGTAAATGTCATCTTCAATGGTTACTACAACAAACTCCAGTGGAATAGAAAATTACTACAGGATCACGAGCCATTACTTAGCTTCTCCGGTGACGTCTCGTAACCATTGGGTTCTGACTACATGCGACTAGTTATCGGTACTAGTCCACGAAAGGCGGAAAACCATACGGAGTTCATCATTGTGGACTGCTTCAGTTCATATAATGCCATCATTGGTCGACCGGCACTCAACAAGCTCAAATGCATCATAGCTGGATACATGCTTCTCATGAAATTCCCTAAGCCCAACGGGACAGGCTATGTCAAAGGAAGCCAACAACTGGCACGGGAATGCTATTCCACAACCGTGGCATGATCAACGCGCCGCCATGAGATCCTAACGGTGGGAAACCATGCACCGGCACCAGATATCTTTGAGGACCATAGGGATGATGAGAGGAAATATGTCAAAAAAGAGCCTGTCAACCCAGAAACATCCTTGAGAGTTATCAGCATCTCCGACGAACACCCTGAGCTGATAGTCCGCATTGGCGCTCAGCTAGACCCAGAGGTAGCGGCAGAACTCACCCAGTTTCTATGTAACAACGCCACCGTCTTTGCATGGTCCTACGCTGACATGCCAGGCATCTCCCTTGAGATCATCACACACAAATTAAGTATCAAACCATCCGCCTACCCTGTCAAGCAGCGGCGAAGGTCCTTTGATGAGGAGAGATATCGTGCAATAAGGGAAGAGGTTGCCAAACTCCAGAACATTGGGTTCATCCGCCAAGTCAAATACCCTCAGTGGATTTCCAACCTGGTCATGGTCAAGAAACCCAGCGGAAAGTGGCGGATGTGTGTCGACTTCAAGGGTCTTAACAAGGCATGCCCAAAGGACAGCTTCCCGCTACCCCGCATTGATCAACTGGTCGATGCAACCGCTGGACACGAGCTGCTCAGCATGATGGACACCTTCTCCGGCTACAATCAGATCAAGATGCACCTCGACGACCAGGAATGCACCTCATTCACCACCGACAAGGGCCTATACTACTACAATGTCATGCCTTTCGGTTTGAAGATCGCCGGTGCAACTTACCAGTGGCTAATGAATGCCATGTTTGCTGAACATCTGGGCAAAATCATTGAGGTTTACGTGGATGACATGTTGGTAAAAAGCATCAAGGCCAGCGGACACGTGGTAAACCTCAAAATCATATTTGCCATTCTCTTGGCTTATGGTATGCGCCTCAACCCAGAAAAGTGTTTCTTTGGCGCCACCGCCAGCAAATTTCTAGGTTGCATAGTCAGTGAACGGGGCATAGAGGCCAATCCTGACAAGGTGCAAGTCATCCTCAACATGAAGGCTCCAGAGTGGAAGAAGCACATTCAGAGCCTCCAGGGCAAACTAACCGCCCTTTCTCGGTTTATCTCCAGACTCACTGACAGATGTCTTCCATTGTTTAAAGTTCTGAAGACAACCCACAAGAAGGTCATCGACTGGAACTCAGACTGTGAGGCGGCGTTCTAGAGCTTGAAAGAATACTTAGCAGCAGTCCCACTCCTTTCTATTCCTGTGCAAGGGGAGACATTGTATATATACCTAGCGGTATCACAGTCAACTGTAAGCTGCGCCATTGTCTGGGGGGACGGCCAAGATGAGCTCCCTGTATTCTACGCCGGCAGAGGCATGAACGGGGCAGAAACAAGATATCCTCCCCTGGAGCAGCTTGCTCTTGCACTCATCGTCGCCGCCAGGTGCCTCCGCCAATACTTTCAGGCCCACACAATTCATGTCTTAACAAATCAGCCGTTGAACCCAACGCAGAGGCAGGGCCAGGTGCGGAAATGATAACCGCTGAGGAACCAGCCCCCCAGCAGTCAGACTAGAACCTACATGTGGACGGCTCCACTTGCGCCAAAGCCAGCGGCGCCGGAGTCATCTTAACAGGACCGGGGGGACTGAACGTGGAATACGCGTTGAAGTTCAATTTCAAAGCCTCAAACAACATGGCGGAGTATGAAGCGCTCATTGCTGGCTTACTCCTCTCCATCGATTCAGGGGCTGACAGTGTCAACATATTCAGCGACTCCCAGTTAGTCGTTAACCAGGTCAATGACAATTTCCAGGCCAAAGACCAACAGTTAGCGGCATACTTGGGGTACGTCAAGACGCTCCTAAAAAAATTCAAATTTCACACCATCACGCAGATCCCCAAGGAAAAGAACTCTAAGGCTGATACACTGGCAAGACTAGCAATCGCTCAACCACACCAAAGTCCAGCGGACACAAGGGTGGAATGTCTTGACAAGCCAAGCATCACAAAAACCCTAGCGGAGATTTTCAACATTGAGGTCAATCCCAGTTGGATGGACGAAATCATCGAATACAAGCGCAATGGGACACTGCCAGCGGATAAGGTCGAAGCACGACAGCTCAAGTGGAGAGCAACCCGCTACAACATCCAGAACGGCAAGCTTTACCACCAGGGGTTCACCCATCTCAACCTCCGGTGTCTAACCCCAGAGGAGGGAAGGGTCGTTCTTGCAATGATACACGGCGGGGAATGTGGAAACCACTCGGGTGCCAGATCCTTGGCCAATCGCACAATGCGACAAGGCTACTTTTGGCCTACGCTCGGCGACGATGACGGAAGGGTATCAAGGTCTTGCCACAAATGCCAACAATATGCTGACCTCCCACATGCCCCGGCGGAACCCCTGTCAATCATCATTGGTCCATGGATTCACTCAACGTGGGGCCTGGACTTGATGGGAAAATTCCAAACCGCCAAAGGCCAGTTCAAGTACATCATTGTTGCCATCGACTACAACAGCAAGTGGATAGAAGCGGAGCCACTGACGGCAATAACTACCGCCAAGGTAACTCACTTCCTTTGGAAGAACATCTACTGCCGCTATGGTGTCCCCCACACAATTATCACAGACAACGGCACACAGTTCAACAACAAGGAACTCATATCTTTCACCGCTAACCTGGGCACCAAGATGAGTTTTGCATCGGTCGCTCACCCCCAAACTAATGGCCAAGTTGAAGTAGAAAACAAGATAATCAAGAAGTTGCTAAAAAAGAAACTCGACGACGCCAAGGGTTTATGGGCGAAGAAGCTTTCGGAATTTCTGTGGGCCATCAGGATTACCCCAACTTCCGCCACTGGTGAAACACCATTCTGCATGATGTTCAGAATTGAGGCCGTCCTACCTATTGAGGTAACTCAACCTACCGCTAGGGTCGAGGGCTACTACCCTGAGACCAACGGCGAAGGCGTCAACCTCGACAGGGACCTCCTAGAGGAGAAACGACACAAGGCCCATTTGCACAATTTGCAAAACAAACAACAGGTATCGCGTTTCTACAACGCCAGGGTCAAGGCCCGGAACCTCCAACTAGGGGACTGGGTAATGAAGGAAGTCATTCCACCGCCAACAGCACTCCGCCCAACTTGGGAAGGTCCATACAAAATTGTGGAAGTCGTTAGCCCCGTCACCTTCTACTTAATGGACAAGGATGGCGTCACAACGACCCACCCTTGAAATACCGAACACCTTCGGTATTACTACAAATAGTCATGTCACTACCCAAGAGCATCTTGACTTAGCTAAATTTTTGCTCAATATTTAGCTAAGGGAAGCTACCCAACGGGTACAACCCCGCTTTTTGTAAACGCTGACATATCAGCTATCAATGAAACGAGGAATTATTCAAACCATTGTCGCCAAGTCCAAGCACAAGAATTAACTGGCAACGCCAACAATGTTCGGCGGACTACGTCCGCTACATCGTGCACTTGGAACAATTTTAATTCCTTTAATGTTTCATTAAGTCACAAAAAGCAGTCAAAACTCTAGAGGTTCATAAGTATTCAAACAATGCAATCAGTAAACACATCCACACTTGGGAAAATCTCAGAAGAAAAAAAACCAACTGTATATTAGGGGTCGGGACTCCTCGCCCAAGGATATTGTCACAATACAAAAGCCTTAGCGGCACAAAAAAAAAAAAAGAGCAAAGCCTTAGCGGCACTATAAAAGCTATGAAGAGGTCTTCAGGGATGCTTGGGAGCAGTGGCGACATCCTCACCCTCCGACGGCGGTTGTTGCTCGGACAGACGGCTTGTCTGATCGGACCTACGGGCGGTAGGGCTTGGCATCACAATGGTACCATCCGCTCAAGTGTGGGCAGCCATAAAGCCAACACGCGAGACCTCGGACTAAGTGGAAGGTGGAGTCCTCTGGGAGTCGTCCGCCGGACGCTCACCACTCTTTCCGCTATCTGAGCGGGCACCCTCAGCCTGGGTGGGAACCACACCGCTCGTAGGAGGTGCGTTCTGCCCTGACAGCCCAGCAGGCTTGGACGCCTTTAGTCAATAGCGCCCTTCTGATTCAGAAGTTCCAGGTTAGCGGTAGCGCCAACCTTCACCGCCTCCGTCATTGCCTGCTTGTACTCTGCAGACTGCTTGAACACCTCCATGGCGGCGGCCTCAGTGCGGCTCCTATCAGCTTCCCGCTGGGCAACCTCTTCACCTAGGAGGACTTGGCTGCAGAATCTCGCTGAAGGATCTCAATCTTCTTGACCTTGGCCGCTAGTTGATCCTTCAGCAAGGCTATGTCTTGCTCCAGCTGGGACACACGGTCATTTGCTCGAGATCCCTCTCGATGGCGACATTCAACTTTCTGCGAGCATCCGCAGCATCGTACTCTGCCTTGGTCAAACGCCGCTGAACGTCTGCCATCTTGTCTTTTGCCTCCCCGAGCTCCTGCTGGAGACCATTAATCTCCTCCCTCAGCTGCCACTCAACCCGGGGCAGGTTCGACACCGCTAGGAACACCTCGTGCAGCCCAACAGAAAGATATCCAAAGGCTGAGCTGAAGGGAGACTGATCTATGGCGGTGGAGCGCACAATCCCCTCTAGACCGCCAAACCCGAGCCGCTGGCAGAGATGGAAAAGAAATTCCCGCTCAGGGTCCGTCAGGAACTCAGCGTACGCAGCAAACGAGTCTAGATCGCTCGCCTGCACCTCCCTATCAGCGGCCATAGGCACCTTGGGCGGAGCCTGCTTTGCCTTCTTTTGTTGGCGAGCCCCAATGGTCTCCGCTTCAGTCGCATCATCCTCTTCCTCAGCATCATTTTGTCGCAGGTTCCTTTGAAGCACCGCCGGCGTGGCACCAGCAGCGACAGGCCGCGAGGCCACCTACAGCTCCAACACCGTAGTAGTAACTTCCCCCTCTACCACCACTCTGTCCCCCTGAAACGCTCGGCGGTTGGCGGGCACTCTCTCCCTCTTCTTCTCTGGGGCAGCCTGCACCTGGCTACAGCCTACAGCCCCGCGATCGACGCCAGCTCCTGCCTGGACCATGGGAGTACCATCAGGCCCGAGATGCGAGTGGTGAGACATCGGCAACACCGCTGGAACATCGGACTGGCTCAACGCCAGTGTTTGGGGGTCGACAGCGGTCTTTTGGGCCGCCAGCCCAGCGGCGTACATGACCTCCAAGAAATTGTTGATCTCCGCGCGATCCATAGCTTTGGCAAAGGCGTCGCGGCTCGCTTTATTGCCCGGCGGAGAATCTATACAAAAACATAAAATTAGCCCGACGCAAACCAAGCTAAAGCACACAATCGGCTGGAGTTACTTACCAAGGGCGCGCGTCAACTGTTGATCGACCAACAGCTCCCAACCGGTGAGCAGACGAAGGTCAAGCAGATTGCGATTCTGCCAGCAACCTGTAATCCTAGCCATGCGACACTCTTCCTCGCGCGTCAGGTTATAATGCAGGCCCGTTACAAAAAAAAAAATGAAATAACTATTAGAACAAAAAGGTTATCGTGAAAGCAAAATCGCCAACTATGAGAAGCTGAGGTCAGCGACAGCCTCGGATAGGTTGGAACTCCGACGTAATCCTGAATGTCGACTCCCCCTCATTCGACCCCGCTTGGTACTCCCATCCGGCTGTGGCAACACAAAAGGTTCCCCGCCAGGGAGACATAGAGTCTTTCAGGTTCTCGATCAGTTTGGACGCCGCTTGGTGGCGGCTTAAGTTCACCTGCCCGCTGCAACCTTGGCGCTTCACATATACCAACTCGTAGAAATGTAACACCTTCGCCACGGTTGGGCCCTCACAACCGGACAAGCGCCATAACGAGTTGAGCGCCATCAGCAACCGCCATATGTTAGGGAAAATTTGCCCAAAGGCGAGGCCAAACTCGCAAACCAAAATTTGGAGATTTGGCAGTAGCGGGAATGTCACTCTCTGGCGGAAGATCGCCTCGTGCACGGTGGCGTGCCCTGCTGGAAGGACCGACGCTCTCTCGTCCTTCAACGGCGGTCGCAACTTCACTACAACTGGAAAGCGGAACACCCGCTTCAGACGGGTGACGGCGGCCATAGTCATCCGCCCTCCCGCCTCATCCACTGCAGTACCGTCACTAAGAACCCATGCAGACTCTATCTCTTCACCGCCAACTTCTTCCCTGCCAGCAGAACCACTAGCGACGCTATTGCTCGCTAACCTCTCCTCACGCTTATTATGAGCGGCAACTTCCTCCCTTGCTCTAGAGTTCTCTGGACGCCAGGCACGACCCATCGTTACCTCCCAAGGTATTGTCTGCAGTGGCTCGATATCTAGCGGTTCGGACAGTGAGGTCCCTGCACGGGCAGACGGACGCAACGAGTCAATAAAAATCCTATCCGCCAAGCTGAACGACACATCAGAACCAGAATCCTCACTGCTCGAGATCTCTACGACGCTAGCCATCACAAACCCTAAAACCCAGGTAAGTCAGTTCAACAACTATCTAAGCTGTGCCTATGTCAGATTATAGACAAGAACACCCATCCTTAGAAAACCCAGAAAATGCCAAAACAAGAACAACATGAATCCAAACTCAAACCCAGATTCGACCATCTAGCAGGGCAAGAATCCTCAACCTCCTATCAAACACCTAAAACCCACTCCCAAACACAATTCTAGACCCTCAGAGACACCGGAGAGCGCCAGAAACCACTTTGAAACCAAAAACCCATAAATCGACAGAAATAAACAAAAACCCAATACAACAGGGAAGGGATTCGAGCTACCAACCTCAAGGATAGAAACTCTGGTATGTCGAGGATGCTTGTCTTCGCTTTACGAGTTCTCTGTCCTCCAAGGATCCACAGCTTCACGGAGATTGCAGAATCTTCTTCTCGGATCTCAGAGCAAAGCTTAAGGACGACGATAATAGGTACGAATACAAAGTGTTAAACCTCCAGGTTTCCCTCTCTTTTATGTCAACATCAAAGCAATCCAGACCGTCTGCTGAAAAACGACATCATACGACAACCGAACACGTGGCCCACCATCGTACTTAATCTCCGGGTTAACCAAAGCGTCACCTTGGTTACAAAATCAATAATTACTCACATTTATGGCGAAGCGACGGGTGTGCTGCTAGAACATTACTCCACACGCTAACCCAATACATGTTGGCCACGTGTCGAACACCGTCAGACGAAGCGTCTATCGAAGGTAACCATTGAAAAGGAAGATCACCAATCGTCGGGAAACTCCGCTAGCGGAACTCCCTTTTTATCTTGCAAGAGAGATCGTCTCCGCTAAGCGCAACTCCTCTAGCAGAACTTCTCCCTTTTCACCTTGCCAGCGAGATAGTCTCCGCTAAGCGCAACTCCGCTAGTGGAACTTCTCCCTTTTCATCTTGCAAGCGAGATCGTCTCCACTAAGTGCAACTCCACTAGCGGAACTTCTCCCTTTTCATATTGCAAGCGAGATCGTCTCCGCCAGCGCAACTTCTCCCTTTTCATCTTGCAAGCGAGATCGTCTCCGCTAAACCCAACTCCGCTAGCGGAACTTCTCTCTTTTCATCTTACAAGCGAGATAGTCTCTGCTAAGTGCAACTCCGCTAGTGGAACTTCTCCCTTTTCATCCTGCAAGTGAGATAGTCTCCGCTAGATGCAACACATCTAGCGGAACTTCCCCCGTTACCTCACAAATGAGGCCGTCACCGCTAACCGCAACGCCATTCATTGGCCCACCGACAGGCAAGTTCCTGCGACACTGCTGGCCACTTACTATCAGCGGAGGGACTTCCGCCAACGACAATTCCCAAGGCAACGCCTCACCTTGACAACGACTGCCATGCGGCGATGCAGTCAAAACCAAGGTCCTCTGGGACAAGGGGACGTGTCAACAGTCATCGACGGCCCTAATCAGGCATGTTGACCCTCGCCACTTGGATAGCAAAGATTGAGTTCGCCACCTAACACCCTTTGCTCAGCGCAGCTCCCCTCAACAAACAATACACCGGCCAAACGGAGGTCTATCTTAGCCGGGGAGTGGGGGACTCCCTGGGGGGCCTAGCAGGGGCCCAGTCGAAAGGGTATAAAGCGTTTGTTCAGTAAATCCATGGTTGACAACGCACTGATGCTAATTATGCTCTTGCAAGTCTGGCGGAAGTAACGCTTCGAACCGCTAGGCAACTCCCCAACTATGATTGCCCTCCTTGACTGGGGACTTGGGGGACTTGTACTTACATAGGCATTTGCAAGCATAATTAGCTATAATGAGCCACGCTCATGCTGCTGCCAGCGGTACCAACGCCCACCACAGGAGTGACCTACGGGAACACAGCCAAGCAGGCTACCGCTTGAGCCCCGGCTTACCCCCAGATCACAGCTGACGCTCCGCTACGCACCTCGCCAAGACAGCATCAGAAGCTCCAGAAGCTGGGAACTGAAGCATATCAGTCCCACATCGAAAACATGGAGAATATCAGCTCCCTCCTCACCTATAAAAGGTTATCTCCTCTCTCCTCATTAATTACGCATTTACTACTTAGCTACTGTTACTTTGTCAACACAAATACATTGACTAACTTAGGCATCGGAGAAGAGAAGACCGCCCAACGCGGTCTCCCTCTGACGCCCTCTGTATTTTACTTGACAGGTAGCGGAAGCCCTGAAGATATTACAAGTAGCGGTCCGCCCATCGAACCAGCGTTAACCAAGGTTTAGCTACCGCTAAATCTTAGACATTAACAACCGGTGAGAAATTGTGGAGGAAATGGCATAGGAGGTTTACTGGTGTGAATAACATATCTGGTAATTCAAATGTGAAAAATACATCTTCTGCTGAGCTGCTTTCTGAATTCTGCTCTGCAGCCATCGGATGCCAGTATCCGATTGAAAATAAAGCATTTGATTCAGTTGCTTGGTTTATCTCTAACTTCAGGATATCAGCATTTCATGACGAGCCCATTTGTGAAACCTACAGTAAGAACATGGTTGGTCAGGATGAGGATAAAGATGCCGAACCTTGCCTGTTGGAAAATGGTGGTTAGAATGAGGCTAAATCTGAGGTTGGAATTGCAGAGGTGATCGGGATTGGGAGGGACCGAGGGAGGAAGAGAGATGGGTGCCCATAGTGAGAGAGAGAGAGAGAGAGAGAGAGAGCGCTGGGTGCCCAGAGAAAGAAAGCCGGGTGCTCAGAGTAAAAAACTGAAAAGACCATAATACCCCTCAAATTAACGGCGTCATTGACTTCGTGTCTACATAGTGGGTTTGGCTCGAGAGTCCGTGTACCAAAATGATCGGTTTGGAACTTTATGTATAAAAATTATTAGTAGCCTTTACTTGATGTATTGTTTGTTAAATTTTTCCAATGGTCTTGTTTACAAGAAGTAACTTCCGATCCTTGTTGCTTTTAAAGAGTTGACTCATTTCCTTCTATGAAAACAACATTTTGATATCAACATATTAGAAAACTAAAATTACATGGGGTGTCAATTATCATTGATGGACTGCCCAGAAGCTTACCGGTGAGAAAAACCAAAAATAACAATATGTTTACTTGTAGTGGCATTGGTGTAACCCATTTTTTAATGTAAACTAGTTACAGCATTGAGCAAGATTGATTAGTAAAAGTGGTGGAGGGCTCAATATGAATTAATCTTCTTCTTTTACTAATGTCGGATGAGATTTTTGGGATTTTCAAAAGACTCCACAAATGCGTTAATAGTAGACAAATTGACATGGTACCAAATGAGATAAGGTGTCACAATCCTGGGTTGTGTTATAATTTGGTCGTCGGCTTAGTTTGGCTGGTTGTTGGGATTTGTCTCAAATGGGTGGTTATTATTTACAAATCAGAAACGGGATCATCTTTCTCACCGTCAGTTTGCAATTTTCAGACTTCATTTGGTTTTCTTTTCCGATTACAACTTCATTTGGAATTAAAACTCCACCATTCAAGCTGGTGGAGAACCAATATGAAGCTGGTGATACAATATCTGTATCCTTGACTCTTAACCCCATAAAGCCACCTTCTACTAGAGGCCCGTACCCAAGTTAAGCGTATCTTCAATGCATCGGCCATTTAGTTTGTTTCGCCGTATGATGTATAAGAGTTGCCTGCCCATATATGAGTGTTGGTAGCAAGAGTTAAAATTGAATTGATGCTATATACTAGTTTGGTTGAAAGGATGAACTAGTACCAACTAAAACTACCTACACTCAACATAATTTTGATTATTTGCTACCAGTTACCAAATGTAAACAAATACAGAGTAACAACTGAATACCAACCATTCCATCTCCAGAATCGACAATTGGGAATCTTTATGTTGAACGAGCGAAAACCGTAAAAGCAAATTTCAACTAGAAAATCTGTCTCGTCAATCTTCATCTTTGTCACAGTTGCTGTCCCGCCTGTACTTTTCATAAGGATTCACATCCTCAAACTCCAATAGGTTTTATAGTTACACCAGCTTTCTTAATCACCTGCACACAGAATGCAGAAGGTGAGAAAATGAGACAAACATGTCAAGAGCATCTATCCGAGAGTCCAGGTTTCCTATACGTAATAATATACACTAAAAGGAGTCATAGAAGTTCTCCAAAGCTACTGAATCTGCACTGTGCAGTAGCTCAATTGTAATGAGACACTTACAACAGGCCGATTAAGAGCACCAATCGCGGTTGCAGGATTGAATTCAGGACCAAGGTGTAAGACACTTACGTATGGACTCAATGACATTTATCTAAGTGATTGTGATTAGTTCAGTGACTAGGTGATTAAGTTATGAGTTTGTGATGAGTTCCACTTTTGTGTCGATATTGAGATTAATATCTGATCTTATATTGATAAGTACTTGATTAATTATTTGCTTATCTACATAGGCAAGTAAGAGATAAATACTGATGATGATATAGAGGATCAGTCATAGTAAAACAGAATCTCTCTTATGGGTAGAACTCTGTTGATGACACCTCTATATAAATGAGGTCCCTGTGAACTCTAATACACAAATCTTCATCGTCTTGCCCCATAGAGAGACTCTTGGACTTTAGCGCTTCGCAGAAGATCTTGTTTGCACTATCTCTATTCCTGATCCATGGCTGCTCCAGGTATGTGACCAATAACTCCAATATGTACATGTTTCATAACTACTACAAACACTTGAACATAACTGTGTCTAAACTATTTGTTGGTGATCTTGGATGTTTGAATATAACTATACATGTATCTGCAGTAAAACTTGATTGTGTTTATATTCTGTGTTTAATCTTTCAATTGGTATCAGAGCTCGCCACAAAAATGTTTAGATCGTTTTGTGTGTTTGTACTTTAGATTTTGGGGTTTTTCAAAAAATAAATAAAATGAAATAAAAATTATTCCAAGCCGAGGAAGTAAGGGCCTGGTTTAGTTTTCTGGTTCAAAACAACGTATGCGGTTCAAGGGCCCAAAACCCATTTTCCTTATGAAAAACTATTAAATGAATTATGAACTGATTTTGCCGACTGCAATTTTTTTTCTGGGTTTTGAGTCCTATTAACGCTGAGCAAATGTTTTTGGGGGTTTGCTTCTCAAATCGATTCAGAT
>JANPXK010000464.1:0-14585 GCA_024704745.1 Rosa lucieae
TAGACAACATAGATTTCCAAGAAAACGATGTCCATATATACTATAAACCTATGACTACCTAGATTATCGATGTCTAAGCACCAACTTCTGATGTCTCATATTATTTTAACATCAGCGAGTTGTTTTTACCTAATGTGTAACCCTGAAACCAAATCGGTTTTTCACTTATATTTGATGTCTAAGAAGAATTCAACAACAGTTTTTACTATTTTATGTTTACAAATGCATCTTTACACCACAAAATGCATTTAAACCTGTTGTTATCCAATCTTTTGGCATCCTTTTTTACCTTCAATTCTTCCTATAGAACTGATAACTTTTGTGCTTCAAAGCAAGATTAAAACAACCGTTTACATATTAAAAGAGCTCTTCTTATTTCTCATATCGAAAATAGAGAAGAGTAAACGAGCAATTTTCTTTATTAGCACAAAAAACAAATACAATAGAGAGGGGGACATAAGGCCTGACCTCTTAGTACAAAAAACATAAAAGAACTTACATAATGGAAAGCACTAAAAGTTCAATTGATCAAAATTAAATAAGTTGGCTATCCAAATCAAATTGCTACCTAAGAATTAAAATAATTAAAATGTTACATGTATATATACGCACCCTTGGGGATGAAAGAAGAATAGCTCTTCCATGCACAAAACAGAACACCCATAAACATCGCACTGAAACAATAATACCTTGGTCAATTTAGCTTCAGATGAGCTGAAGATTATTGGCCAAAGACATCCTGCAACACAACATTTTTGTTGGGATAGAGGCACCAAACATTGCTTTTTCCTGGATTTAATGTAAATTTCAAAAATAAGTTAATGATGCCACAGGTGTAATATCCAAATCTAACTGCTAAAAAAAAAAAAACGCTAACAACTTCACACCAAAAATAAATGTAACACTGGCAACTTAAGTTCATCAATTTAGCTTCGTAGTGTAATGTCAACTACTAAATTTAAACACAAAGTTGCAGTGTCTATTGCAAGAGCCAGTGGCTACAAAAGATAACAAAATAAAGCATATGTTTTCTCATAGTCAAAACACTTTGTAAAAGATGTTTTCTACACTATGGAACATGCTATGTTTCCCAAACAATAGCTTAATGTCTAAAGTCTCAAAATGCTCGAATCAAAATAAAATGGTCAACAATTTAAGGACGCCACATTTATTGGCCCAATCAGTTTAAGTAGGAAAAAAACAAGTAGACCTGCAATCGCATTCGAGGCCAAAGAGGGCACTGTACCACACTTGAACACATACAATCTTCCAAAGGAAGCCAGCAGTGCAAAGATGTGAATGATGAACATGAAATGGAGATGAAAGGCATATTCGCCTCCTTCTACGAATTAAAAATTTAGGATGCAGTATTACCTCAGTAGGAGGAAGAAATTAAAAGCCAAAATGCACACAATATTTTTCCAAAACAGCTCAATACCTTTTGACAAAGGTAGCCTCTACTTCCAAGCAAGCGGCATGCTATTTTTGTAGCTGAAAAGAACTGAAGCTTTTGTTCAGAATCACCTAGAGCCTTATATGCCTTCCTGTGTTTTCTATCCTCTTGCACTTTAAAATCTCCCTGAAAAGCAAGATATGAAAAGCTTACTTCGAGATCCAATTCATCAATCATTCCTCTATTATCATAACCAGAAAAGAGTGCAGGAAGTTGCATTTTGAGCTAAAACAGCAATGCAAAGTCCAGGGAACAATACATTAGTTACGTCCAGGCATCTTGATCACAAATTCACTTCATGTCTATACTCATTAGAATGGTTTGAATGAGATGCTTATAAACATCAGCAATAGATGAAGCACAACCTGTCAGTCAATAAAATACTAAAGCTCAAGTCTAAATTATATTAGGTACCTCATGAAACATCAATGTCAATGTTTTGTTCCATACTTTCTCCTCAGTCTTATAGAGCACCAAAAACAGCTAAATGAGGTTATGCACTACTCAACTACACATCTGAACTTTACACTAAAATCTTAAACCCCCCTAAAACCATGTTGATGTGAAAAAATAAAGCCAAACCGTATGGTGGCATGGACTTTTCAATGGTCACCAAGAGAATCAAAAAATTAAAAATTAAAAGAAGAGTCTTTTGTTCCATATAAGTTAACTAGCAGACAAATAAGACAATAGTGGTGGAACCGTTAAGATAACATATAGGAATGAAATACAAACACATAAGAAGGGTCATATCGATGGGAGTTCACATTCAGAGATGACTTGTCATCTGTGAAATCTGTTCAACAGCAAATAAATTCCTCAGACCCATAAGAGATAGGCCCCCTTATCATGAATGGGGTAAATTCAATCAAATACATAATCTTCTTAGTAAACTTACAAAGAAGAGAGAAAATCTGACCCAATAGGATATTAAAAGTGCGACAGAAAGCTTTTGACTCCGCACGAAACACCTTGACCCCATGTCGTATATATCAATTTCAAATGACCCTGGGAAATCACAGCAAACTTGCAGAAACTATGAAAATTCAAACCCTAATTATTCCAAAAGAGTTGATGATCGAATATATAGAAGAAAGCTTAACTACCGAATTAAAAGAAAAGGCAATCAAAAAATGACAGATTTGAGAAAACCATAATAAAAAGGAATAGCTTCTAAGATAGTAAATCACATATGAATTAAAGAAATTAAGAATAAAAAAAGGTATAATAGAAGAGGAAACGTACATCATCAAAGAGGACGAAGTCGGTTGTTTCATCATGCTTGGGTTGGATTCCTTTATAACTAGAATTCGGTCTTTTGAATTTTCTTTTGCCTTTGATAATTGGAGAGAGCGAGAGAGATTAGAGAGAGATAGGTAAACGAAAGAAGGGAGAGATTCTGGCAATAGATCGGTTCAAGTCTCCAGGACATGGGACTTCTTTTTTTCTTTTATCGTGGAAAGTGGGAAGTTTTCATTCTCCAAAAATTTTAATAAAGCAGCGCGCTCAGTTTTTTCTATATTTTAAGGTTCCCGCAATTTTTTTTTTTATATCAGCTACTGTAAGGCCTGATGTGTATGGTCATGCTAGACATCAGAAATAAGAGAATGCGATGTAAAAATATTTATAACATCAGATTTTGGTTAACCTGATGTCAATCAGGTGATGTCTATGAAGGGATTTGTAGTAGTGCGTGTTCGTATATTGAAAATCCTGCAGAAAATAAAGGAATTTAAAAGACAAGAAAGCAGGAACTTTAATCTTTAAAACTTACTTGTTGAAATTCGGAGCAGATTCGGTTCTGAACAACTCCCACTTCAAATGGTGTACAGATCTGAAAACGACTCCAATAGAGCTGAAATTTGGAGGTCCGATGTAAGAGGCAAAGACGAACAACTTTGATGAATGAAGGATTTTGATCTGAGGTCCCGATCAAGATGTTTAGGGGCATGTAAACAGGCTGATGTGCACAGGAATGAGCGTTCTGCTGTGCTGCAGGGGCAGTAGGAGGCACACAGGTGCTCAAGGGCTGCAGGAGCAGCTCATGGTATGGCTAGAAAGGGCTAGGAGCTTGCGGCAGTTTTTGGTGAAAGAAATTTCGGGTGTTAGGGTTTTTTTTCCTGGTTAGGGCTTGGGTTAAAGTATCGTGCTGATAACGTGTTGTAGAGAATTTGTAAAATGTATTGTATTCATCTCACCATGTGGTTTATATAGGGTTACATCATGTATACAAAAGGCAATACATAATAGCTATACTAATCAATCGCACATTATAAGTATGTCAATCACATACATTACGAGTCTGTCAATCGCATACATTAAGCAATACCAATTGCATGAATAGTCATTATCATTCACAACATTGTATGATATTTTGCAAGCTACTCTCATACAACAGATTTAACTATTCTATTGTACTATATAGTACCAATTTGGAGCCAAATTTGAGTCAAGCTAGGAGGGAAATCTACCGCTATTTTTTTTTTCATTTACACAACAAACTATTTTTGTCAATGTTGTGCGATCACATTCTACATAAAAATTTTGTTTTTATGTCCTTATACAACGTAAGGTTCCTAATCGTGTTGTATGATTGGCTTTCCATCATCACACAACATCTTTTTTTTTCGTTGTGTAAAAAGCGTTGTATATTGAGGTTATTGGCCTAGTGTTGTAACCCCTCTAATACGAAATTGAAGGTTTCTATCTTAGGAATTAGAGGGGGTCATGCCTCTAACTCAGTCTTAGACATGCTCAAAATGCACACCCTAGAGTTGACTACGCTCCTAGACATGCATTTCAACCCAACAATAATCGATATAAGCATCCATCATAAGAAAATTGCGTCATTACATTACATTAAATTAAACATCTTTTACACAAAATTGCATCATTACATTAAATTAAGCATCATTGACCATCCAACACACCACGAAGCCAATTTTTTCCCTTTTACTCTAGATATATTTTGGTGTTTAATTTGATTATGAAGTTAGTATATGTAATTATGAGTGAGTAGTACTTTGTTGGGGCTAGGGTTGAATGCCCTAGCCAATCATGTATGAATTGATGTTATAATATGATGTGATGCAATTTTCTTTAATATGCCAACATGCTAGTTCAAGAGTTGAATGCATATGCTTACACTTTATCACTTTGAGTATATGTATTTGCTATGTCATGATATAATGTTTAGAGATTGGTAACCTTTGAATGTTAAAGCATGAAAGCACACTAGGTGTGCACATAGGGGTTGTGAATTATAATCACTTAGAGATAAGATTGGTTGGTTTGGATGATTTCTTCATCTCCAAACTTTATGCACTTAGAGTAATGCACTAAATACCTAACCGGATTTTAATATATGACTTAACTAGTTAAGTAGTATACCCGAGAGGGGTTGCTTGATATCACAAAACAAGCATGTCCCTTATCATATCCGAGAGGGATGCATGGAGAGAAATTAGTTAATTAATTTAGCATCATTTATATTGAAATGCATCAATACTTGCAAGGGAGGTTAGTGATAGACAATCTAAATCCTAACTTTCATCCATTTGATCACTAGTTTAGTTTAGAGTAATTTAGTTTACATTTGAGCATCTAGTTGTTTTAAATTCAAAACTATCTTCAAAAACCAAAATCAAATCACTACTCCATCTTGCACATACTCACCATGAGCGTAGATTTCCTTGTAAATTTAGGTTTGTGATTGTACATTTGCATATTCTAGCTCTCCTTAGGTTCACACCCTAGCTAGTGAAAGGAATCTAATTCTCATAGGTTCGACAACCTTTCTTAAATCCCTATACTATTAATTGTACCCCTTATACTTGAGGTTGACTATTTGGCTAACAGGGATAGCAGAGGCCTAGCTCAAGTATGAATCTAGAAAACATGGGGTCTTCTTACCAGTGAGGGTGTTCTCATCAGCTTTGATGTAGTTGCCTAGATGTTGGGCCAAGTGTTTCAAAGACTTATCATTCTAATGATGAGGCAGGGGAAGGTTTCGGAGCCTAGCCCACACGATGAAACAATCTATGACAGTAATGGTAGCATCGAAATCCGGAGTCCATCTCTGCACTCCAAAACAGCCTGCTCCTTATGTACCATGGTCTGTTGTCCAGGATGAAGAGCACATATTCCTCATTATCAAACTCGAAACAAAACCAGTGGTTTTCTAGTTTACTCATGGTGATGACTCCCTTGAGATTGTTCCGGTGTTCAAAACTGACACGCCCAAAATAGACGCTCAACTTAACCCTGCAAGATGTAGTGATTAGCAATATAGAGTAATCAAGGATCGTTCGATGCCAGACATTGAGGGTAACAAATTAATCACACAAAATATAAAAAAACTAAATTAAACTAACTAAAGCACAAAACAATTAACAAAACTAAGAGAAAGAAAAATGTCAAAGAGGAGAAAGAAAAGATGGCAGAACAAGATGAGGATAGAAGGGTGCGTTGCAATCCTAAGCAAGAACAATATTTTGGGGTTTTTTAGTTTTTAAAGAAAATAAAAAAAGAAAACAATTTTGATTTTTGGTTTTGAGAAAATAAGATGGAGAACATGTTAGAGAATTGGAAATCCACCACCAATTACTTTCGAACAATTTTAAGTTAACCTAGTTTCAATTACTAAGGTGTGAATAGAAACCAACCAAGAAACAAGTCGGAGTAGATCATGTCCCTTATTAATGTTTCCCTAATTACTTAGTCTACGTGACCGTACAATAGCTAAGCCTATCAAACATGCAATCAAGGTATAGAACACTATCCGATCAACAACACATATAGTGTCAACATATTTGAAGCATTAAGATCTCATGGAAACGATTGGTTATAGAGTTGCAGTCTAGTGTGGAATGCCTGCCTAGCATGCTCTTCTAGTTGTTTAAAACATCAGCTTTTGTCCAAAGCCTGCATACTTGTGGATTAGAAAACAAGACGATTAGGTGAATTATTTTCTAAATCCTAGCTCCAATTACATGCATAAATCCGTAGTTGGCCATCATAAAACAAACACATGCAAAAGTTTTCAATCAACCAGAATTAAACAACCAATTCACACTAAAGTTCAAGAAACTAAATTAAAACAAACATATGTTCTACATAATTGGGGCTTCGAACCTCGCCCCTAACAAAAAGTAACTAGCCACACATCGTCTTAAATTCAACAAATAAAAACATGAGTATTAAATGACAAGAGGATAAAAACCGTAAAAGGGAGAATATGAGAGCCACGAATTCACTTTTAGGCAGCCTTGGATGCAAGAACTCCTTCAAGATGAAGAACAGGCAAGACTCAATGGAAGATGGATGATGGTGCACGGCTTTGCTTCTTGAAGACTTGGGAATTTCAAGACTTTGTGAACTAGGGTTTGGGGCAGAAGATGGCCCTGTAGGGTGGTTATGTTTCAACGTGTTCAGAGCCTTTATATGTATGGAATACACAGCCCAAGTTTTCTTTTCCAATTCTGCATTGAGAGCCTCCCCTAGTTACTTGAGGATTCCTCTAATTGGTGCACAATTAAGTGATTTTCAAGCCTTAGTAATCTTCCCACAATCTTGAGGAATCATTCTAGGACTATCCTTCATATTTGCAGCATCAACAACCTTCCAAAAATGCACCCAAAATCCGTCCATAGTGTTAAAGGAAAATCAGTTTTGTGTACCTATTCAAACTAGGAGCAGTAATAGGAGAGAATGTTCTAGAATTCCTAGTTCTATTCGGAATAGTGTTACTTGTATCATTAGAACATGTACTTTGTAATCCCTATATATAGGGCTCCTATTCTCAATAATGAAATACAATTCCCTCATCAATCTCTCTCAATCCTCATATTCTTAAATACATTATCAGCACGAGTTATAACCACAAAACAAGAACCAAAATCAGAAAACTCTTCTCACCAAAAATCAGCCCTGCAGCCCCTAGTCCGAGCTAGCCTAGCCTTCGCTGCAGCCTGCTCCTCGTGTGCCCCAGTGCTCCCCGCTGCCCACCTGAGCGCTTGTGCGCCTGTAGCTTTGTGCCAAGCTGTTGCTGGTCCTGCAGCTTTGCCACACCTCTCGACCAAGCCTCCTGCCGCAACTTCTCGGACAGCCGCCCCCTGCATCTCTTTCGGTCCGCCAAATAGCCATCAAACCGGCCTTCAAAACCGGACCAGCAGCAGCAGCTTTCGGCCTACATTCCTGCAACCTTCGGCAGCAACTACAGCCCACTATTGCCATCACCACCGAGCCATCCAAAGTCCCTTCCATCGATCAACAATAGTCCAAGCTTCATAAGTTCAAGAATTAAGGTTTCAAGTTTCAAATTAACCAAGTAAGTTTTTATAATTAAAGTTCCCGCTTTCCGTACTTTAATTCCTTCTTCTTTTCTTCGGGGACTAGCAACCTCCCTTCTTCTACATCCCACCTTTCTTATAACGTGGGTTCGATTCTTGAAAATCGGAATCGTGGGGATTCACGCTATTAACAAACTAAGAGTGTTCGTAAGAGTTCAGACTAAGAGCATCCGCAAGCATCGATTTATGACCATATAAACATCATTGTTTCGGTGTAATCTAATTATTCTTGGAAATCGATTTCTTGGTAGCATAGCTCGGAAATCTTATTATTTAGTTGTTGTGGAAGTTTTAACTCCGAAACTAATATATTTCTTCTTTTTATTTCAGGATGTCGAAGCCGAAGCTTGATTTTCCCATACTTGACTCAACTGGCTCAGAATATCATAGTTGGGTCACGGATGTTGAGAACCACCTCACTTCAAAAGGGATCCTACCCGTAATTTAGGCACCAAACCCTAATCTCCTATTCGAGCGTACGGCTACGAATAATGCCACCACCCTTATCTTGATGAGGCGTCACTTGGATAAATCACTCCGATTGGAATACATGGCAATCAAGGATGCTAGGGAATTATGGGTTGCGCTAGAAGAGCGTTTTGGCAATGTCAAGGATTCCCTCCTCCCCAACTTGAAAGTTTAATGGAGCAATCTACGATTCGCTGACTTCAAGCCCGTCGCTGAATTTAATTCAGAAGCTCTACGCCTCAAAACCATGTTGGGGTTCTGTGGACAACCTGTCACGGAGCAAGAGCTAATTGAGAAAACTCTCTCTACCTTCCCCGTCTCAACAATTTTGGTATCAAAGCAATATCGAACATAATACAATACTGGACGGATCACGAGGTTTCATCAGCTAATTAATGTCATGTCAATAGCTGAAAAACATGATAATATCCTCGTGAAGAATTATAATTCAAGGCCTGTCGGAACTAAGAGCGTTCATGAGGCGAATTATAATATTACAGCCAAAGGAGGGCGCAATGAGCGGAACCCTAAGAATAAGGCACACAACAGACGTTTTGGTCCATATAACCTCCCTACAAAGGAAGGTAATCGTCAGAATGAAGGACGAACACGTGGCAATACATGGTAGCGTGGGAGAGGAGGCTGTGGGGCTCCAGGACGTGGTGGAGCTGCCCAAGGCTGTGGGAATGGCGCCACTTCCTCTAGGGGACGCCATCCAAGTGCAAATAATGCACCTCAATTAAAGGGAGGAAACCACAATGACATGTGTCATCCATGTGGATCAAGTGAGTATTGGTTCAAGCAATGCAATGCAAGCAATCAACTAGCTGCATGTTACAAGGCATATAGAGACTTTAGAGAGCATGAAGCCTATCTTGCCGAAGAAGAAAAAGATGGTGATGATACCAACGTCAATCTCACCATAGCAGACTTCAAATCTGACAAAGAATTGCACAAGGATGCTGCAGATTTTGATTAGTATAGTCCCTTATTTTTCCAAGAATTATGTAATGGCAATTATGCCTTAAATCAATAAAATGACTTATTGTATTAACTTTTTCCCTCTAGGCATACTCAAGAGTAATTGTGATGTCTAGGCAAGGTTTGATATGAGAGAACAGTTTTAAAGGTGAGCAACGCTCCAACAAAATCTCGCCTTACCTTACCTGGTCACAACCAAATTGAAATTACCAAACAGATTGAGTGACTACGATTTGTCTACAGTTTGTTTTTTTTATGTTGGATTAGATTTTGGTCAAGAAACTTTGATTTAATCATTCGCTATTTTATTAATAAAGTATCGATTTCTTTTATTCAATGTCTTGGACATATTTTAATTTTGAACTTTATTATTTTTTAGTATGTTTCCTGGAGAGCTAGAATGCCTCGTGGATAGTGCAACTACACATACCATCCTTCGAAATAGGCAATTATTCCTATGGATGGCGCCTACTCGATCTTCTATGACTACGATGGTTGGATCATCTCAATTGATTCATGGTAGAGGCCCAGCCCAATTTATGTTGCCCAATAGCACAAATTTAGATGTCACCAAAGCTCTTTATGCTCCTAGGGCAGGAAGAATCCTATTGAGCTTCAAAGATATAAGAGCCAATGGTTTTCATGTGGAAACACATTGTTAGAATGGACAAGAGTTCCTTTGCATCACCTCTAATGACTACGGACATAAAAAAGTCTTAGAGAAACTTATGTGTCGATCTAGTGGATTGTATGCAACCACTATTCAAATAATTGAATCAAATCATATTATGAGAGATGATTTATGGGATTCCGACACATATAGGCTTTGGCATGACCATTTGGGACATCCAGGTCATGATATGATGATCCGTATATTAAAAACTTTACACGGACATCCATTTTTCAGAACGAAAAGAAGTAAAGATCGGTTTTTGGACCCGAAAGAGCCCCTGCGCCTCACGGCGCCATTCACCCCCAAAACCTGACTTCAATGGCAGGCGCCGCCGTCCCCCTACGGCCCAAGGGTGGCTTTGACGCCACCAATGCTCTTTTGTCTCCAATTTTTACTTCTAAAGTCAATTGTGACTTCGTGGCTCAACCAAAATCCTCATTGGTTGTATCTAACGCCCATCATTCGTTCTACAAAGCCTGCTCTTTAGCAAAATTAGGATCGAGACCATCCTATGCAAAGGATACAAAAGTAAATATACCATTCTTGCAAAGAATACAAGGTGATATTTGTAGACTTATTCAACCACCATGAGGACCATTTAGATATTTTATGGTGTTGGTTGATGCATCGACATGCTGGTCACATGTCATGCTTTTGTCCACAAGGAACGCTGCATTTGCTAAACTCCTAGCCCAAATTATTAAGTTAAGGGCTCACCACCCTGATCATCCAATTCAGTCTATCAGATTAGACAATGCTGGAGAGTTTACATCCAAAACTTTTAATGATTATTGCATATCCATTGGGATTGAAGTTGAACATCCTGTTCCTCATGTTCACACCCAAAATGGTCTCGCAGAAGCCGCCATTAAACGACTACAAATGGTCGCTAGGGCATTAGTAATGCACACCAATCTCCCTATTTCTGCTTGGGGCTATGCAATATTGCATGCAGCTGTGCTTATTCATCTAAGACCCACTGCCAATCAACCCTTCTCTGCGTCCCAGATGGTGACTGGGTATGAGCTTGATGTCTCACACTTACGCATTTTTGGGTGTGCAGTTTATGTGCCAATTGCGCCTCCACAGAGCACCAAAATGGGTCCTCAACGACGATTAGTCATTTATGTTGGATATGATTCTCCAACAATTGTCCGCTACATAGAACCCTTGACAGGCGATCTCTTTACCGCTAGATTTGCGGATTGTCACTTTGATGAGACAGTCTTCCAGTCGTTAGGGGGAGATAATAACATAAATGTTCAACAGGAACGACATGAATTGTTGTGGTCTGTCCCCACTCTATCTCATCTTGATCCCCGAACCGCACAGTCCAAAATTGAAGTGCGAGAATTCTCGATCTTCAGAACGTAGCAAAATCGATGCCTGATGCATTTTCTGATATCGCTATAGTGACGAGATCACACATACCTGCTGCAAACGTGCCTGCAAGGATTGATGTCCCTAAAATTAGAGGACATAAAGCCATCTCAAGGGCAACTGAGCATGGCGCCAACGTCCCCTCTCACAGTGATGGTGGCGTTATGGCTAGGCCCACAGCTTCTGCCAGGAAGCGCGGGAGGCTCATAGGTTCGATAGATTCTCGCCCAAGAAAGAAAGCGAGTTTGGTACAAAATAATCCATCTCATGAGGATATTTCGGATTAAGGTTATGTCCAAGAGACATCATTGGGGGACGCTCCAATGTCAGAACCAATTTCAGAGAATAGAGAGATCTCCATGAGTTAAACTAGTGTACATGAGATGATGGATAGAAATTCTATGGCTATTGATGATGCATTTGCATATCATATTGCAAAAGGAATTATAGAATTTGATAATATCGAACCTCGCTTTGTCGAAGAATGTCAATGAAGAGCGGATAAGCCTAAATGGAAAGATGCGATCTAGGCTGAATTGGATTCACTAATAAAGAGACAAGTTTTTGGGCCCATAACGTAGACACCCCAAAATGTAAAACCTGTTGGCCATAAATGGGTCTTTGTTAGAAAGCGTAATGAGAAAAATGAGGTGGTAAGATATAAAGCCCGCCTTGTGGCGCAAGGTTTCTCACAACGCCCTAGAATCAACTACGAGGAGACGTATTCTCTAGTAATGGAAGTAATAATGTTCCACTACCTTGTCAGTTTGGTAGTTTCTAAAAAAACTTGACGTACAGCTTATGGATGTGGTTATTACAGCATATCTATATGGGGATCTAGATTCAGAGATATATATGAAGGTTCAAGATGGACTTCAATTACCCAAATCAAGTGGCTCTAAACCACAGAGCACATTTTCAATAAGATTAAAATGCTCACTATATGGATTAAAACAATCCGGACGGATGTGGTATAACCGTCTAAGTGACTACTTGATTGGAAAGGGATATATTAACAATGAAATATGCCCATGCGTGTTCATTAAAAGAACAACTTCTAGATTTACAATCGTAGTAGTTTATGTCAATGACATGAACCTAATTGGAACTCTAGATAAGTTAAAGGAAACTGCTAAATACTTGAAATCCGAATTTGAGATGAAAGATCTTGAGAAAACACGGTTTTGTCTCGGTTTAGAACTCGAGCACCGTAGTAATGGGATTTTGATCCATCAATCTGCATATACTCAGAAAATACTAAGGCGTTTTAATGAAGTAATGCAAAGCATGTGAGTACTCCCATGATTGGCCGAAGTCTTGAGCTCGGAAAAGATCCGTTTCGTCCAAAGGATGAGGACAAAGAATCATTAGAGGCCGAAGTGCCCTATTTAAGTGCAATAGCCGCATTATTGTACTTAGCTCAATGCACAAGACCGGACATCTCATTCGCAATGAACTTGTTAGCTTGACATAGTTCTGCGCCAACACGCCGCCATTGGATTGGTGTAAAGACAATCTTTGGATACTTAAGAGGTACGATTGATATGGGCCTATTTTATCCCTACAAAGAGAAAAGGAATGACGGAAATTTGTGATCGGACCTCAAGAGGCAAAAAGCCACAGTCCAAGAGTTGGCGGGCGGCCATGTTGCAGTCGCCAGCTCCGGTGCCGTCCATTGTGGCCGGCGTCTTCCTACTCCTCTCTATCAAAACAACAATGATGTTTTGATGGGTTTTGCAGATGCAGGGTATCTCTCTAACCCTCATAAAGGTCGCTCCCAAACGGGTTATGTTTTTACCATGGGAAGCACTGCGATATCTTGGCGGTCTACAAAACAGACACTTGTTGCTACTTCCTCAAATCATGCAAAGATTATTGCTCTATATGAAGCCGTGCGTAATGTTTATGGCTAAGGTCTGTGAATTTGTGGTTTGAAGTCTACTACGGATGAACCTACATGCATTTATGAAGATAATGCAGCTTGTATTGAGCAAATGAAATTAGGTTTCATCAAGGGCGACAACACCAAGCATATATCGCCTAAGTTCTTCTATAATCAGCAACAACAATCACTTCGAAAGATTGAAGTGAACCAAATCCGATCAGAGGATAATGTAGCAGACTTATTCACTAAGTCGTTACCTAAATCCACCTTCGAGAAACATGTGAAGAGCATCGGATTGAGAAAGTTATCTGAACTCCCATGATTATAGCAATTAGGTGGAGATATCGACATCATGGGGAGGTATGATGTCTACATGTTCGATCTCGAAGAGTGAAGAACGTGTTGTACTCTTTTTCTCCTCCTCGAGCTTATTTTTTCCCACAGGGTTTTTCGCTCGTGCAAGGTTTTTAACAAGGCGACGGATGAAGCGTCATCACCAAGTTTGAGCGGCACAAGGGGGAGTGTTGAAGGAAAATTAGTTTTGTGTGCCTATTCAAACTAGGAGTAGTAATAGGAGAGAATGTTCTAAGAATTCCTAGTTTTATTCGGAATAGATTCCTTGTATCATTAGAACAGTACTTTATATATCCCTATATATAGGGCTCTTATTCTCAATAATGAAATACAATTCTCTCATCAATCTCTCTCAATACTCATATTCTTAACACAGAAGATTTCTGCCAAACTGTCCTATTTTGACTAGGATTCATTTCTGTCTCCAAAGCTTATTTCTTGGACATGGAACGACTTCGTTTTGCCACTTTTCTGGATGGTTCTTGACTCATACGTGTTCGATGACATCACATATTCTATAATAATCAATAACCTTCTGGAAATTCTCCAAGTAAGTCACCGGAAAAGATCTCCCAAAAAGCTTCATGAAAAGCTGATAGTTTCTGCCTTATCGCGACGCCTGCTTTGACTTTGATTTCCTACTGCCTCATCGACGATTTTTACCAGTTCTTTGCTCTTAGTGAAGTAAAACATCATGTCTTTAAGAATCACTGGCCCTTTCTACAAAGGTGCAGTTGGAAGAATGCAAGAATCTCTCCTCAATACCGTTCCCAGAAGGCTGATTCTGAAACTGCAGTTTTTTGCTTTGCAGCAACTATTTTGCACAATGATTCTGTGGACTTCCCTTGTAATTTCTGGCCAAATGGTTGATCAATGTTGATCCTCTGTATCAGTACTTCATGATCCATGGCTTCGTTGCTCCCTTTAAGCTCTTATTTCTCTTGAACTACTTCACGAACTACCTAAAAAGAAAACAAAGTTAAAAATGACTTTTAAAGTAAATAACTAAGAAAAGTGTAAAGGATTGCACATTATATTTGT
>JANPXK010000465.1:0-112766 GCA_024704745.1 Rosa lucieae
GGTCATAACTAAGGTAATAATTATGTTCAATGATTACAATTATAAGTGCGCAATGATTAACTGTCATAAGTGCAACAATGATTGCCATCTTAAGTGCATGAGTACATATAGCCATAAAATAAGTGGTAATGACGACTTGTCGCCTAAGTATGTTATCGCCTATATAAAGGAGCTTCGACATCTATGTAATGCATCTCATTTCGACTTATTTGATTATACTTAACTAAGAGAGTTACTGACTTAGTCATCGAAGTGTTTTATGCAAGTACCCCTCCCTCTGATTATAGTCGACTATTAAACATCAATCAACTAGCAAATGAAGGTTCTCGATCATTCCTGGTCAGCTCCCGCTCCAGTTCTTATTCATTGGTGAGTCAAAATCATTTTCGGAATTTTTCGTCACCAACATTGACTTTCTCGTCTCCACCAGAGAGACTCAATTTGGGAAGGAAACGAAACCACCGAAATGGGACAGAAGCCAATAGCAAAGAAAAAATCCAATGGTGAATAGAGACTGAAACACACATGAGTGAGCACTCGTACTCCTCGAGATAACTGTTTCTCACTTTTAAGAGGTAGCCATGAAAACCTTCACGAAACATGACTTTGGCATATGGAGGGGAGCTGGTGTGAGGTAATGGGTGATGAGGGAAATCATGGACGTTTTCAGATTTGAATATATATATATATATATATATATTTTTGGGATAGTCAGCAAAGAAAGGAGGAACTAAGTCCTCTAGAACTGAATAAAAGTCAGCAAAATACCACAAAATGGGTCTAAAATCACCACAGAGGGTGTGAGAGAATCAAGGGAAAAAGATTGAGAGCAGAGGAACTAAGAAAAAGAGAGATTGAAACAAGAGAAGCCGCCTTCAACTCTCGAGCAATCGATCTAGATCCGGAAGAATCAAGATTTGGGCAAGAAAGGGGGCCGGGGTATTTCAGATATGTTTTCTCTCTCTAAAACTCTCTCTAGGTCTTAGAGAGAGAGAAGAAAATATTTGAGTTGCTTCTAGTGGAAGTGTGTAAAATAAACTTAATGAATCTGATAAAGTAATATGTGGTTCACATTCAAAACCAATTGACAATTGATGGAGTGACCCAAACCCTTCTAAACCCATAAGCAAGTTTCTATTTTTCCCATATGGGATCTATATATTCTCAACACGTCCTCTCACGTGCGGCAAATTTTCAAGCCATACACGGGAGTTCACATCCAAAACCAATTGGTAATGGATGGAGTGGCCCAAACTCTTATAAACCTATAGGCAAGGTTCCATTTTTCCCATGTGGGATCTATATATTCTCAACACGCCCCTGCATGTGTGGCAAATTTTCAAGCCATGCACGCAGACAACTTTGAGTGACGTGGATAAAGTAATATGAGGTTTACATCCAAAACCAATTGGTAATGAATTGAGTGGCCCAAACCCTTATAAACCTATAAGCAAAGTTTCATTTTTCCTATGTGGGATATATATATTCTCAACACTATGATATTCCTATAGCCTTGGTATTGTATCTGTCAAGCCTTGTGAGTAATTAGAAGCAAAACAATGTCAAAAAGGAAGGGGGTCGGGGGGATAGACAAAATGGTATAGGCCATGGGGTGGATCTTCATGATCCTTCGAAACAGAAAAGTACGATCATATGAGGAGGTTTGTAGTGACTAGCGGCTCTCTAATGTTCAAGGAAGTTGAGTGACGATTTTGGCAGATAAGAGTGTGTGAACATAAAATCATGCTCGATTTTACGGCGTGACTACTTGTATATTTGATAATGACTGAGAAAAGCGTTATATCTTTTACCGATGTGGAAGTCATTTGAGATTATGATAGGTTATTTTACGAAAGAGAGGTGTTCTCTGAATGTCGAAACATATATATGTATTATATAATCCAAGAAAATATTCCTTACAACGTGTCATATGCATGATCGGTTGTCAGTATGTCCAGGGAATGATCGTCCCTGATGTGACCGGGGAAGACTAATAGTCGATACATTCATGTCTTCTTCAAAGAGGCGCTTTACTAGGGTGGCTTGTGTCATGGAAATATGTCACTACACGACAACGAATGAATTGTTTTGCACGAAATGACCATAGATAATAAACCCACATGATACATTAAAACTGCTTTAACCTCCATAAAATCATTATTGGTGCTGCTTATTCTACCACTCATGGCCCTGTTGTATTCATTTGAGCTACTTGTTCACGTTTAATATAATTTATCTTTTAATCAAAGATAAGGCGCAACCCAATAGGATCAAGGCTTGCGTTGAAAGCCAAACGAAGTTGGACCAAATCATATCCAAAACACTAGTAAATTTAATGAAAAAACCGGTAAATTTAATCATCACATATTTTTTTATTACAAATTGGTCAAAAATAAAACACACTGTTCCTCGGCAAGGAACATGCTTAAAACATAAAAAACGTCAAGAGAATTATGCTTTATTTTTTTTTCGTTACAAAAAGTTTAGGTAAGAGGGAGACTTCCCTACACTACCAGGGTCAAGACAAACCTACAACGTCAACCTAACAGGACTTAGGAAACTGGCCAGTATCCCAGCCCAGCCCATTATTATGGAATTATGCAGGACATTTTCTAGATTGCCTACCAAATGAGAGATTGCTGGTAGCGGGAATCGAACTTGTGTGGATTTACACTTCCAGTCCGCCCTTGCCAACTGAATCAACTCTCATTGGCGAATTATGCTTTATTTTCACTCCTCTGTTTTCACTGACAAAACTATTGGAAAAAAAATCACAGTAATTCGGTAAATAATAACTCTCTTACTTTTTCCATGTAAATTCACTTTCACTTTCACAGTGTCACTGATAAAAGTACTCCCAGTTCAAAAGTGCGTAAGCCCTAAGCAAAAACGTTGGGTGGGGGAAGAAAGAAGAATTTGCCAAATCGGGGAAATTGACCCGGTGAAATGGTGAACGATATACATCACCACATCCTATAATCTCCCGCCACGTGTAAAGCTGACCCATCTGTATCAGTTGCGTCACACCATGCTACAAAAGCCCCACGTATATCAAAATTAAAATAAAATATCTCCCGAAACGTATCGTCCTGACGCGAATCTCTCTCTCTCTCTCTCTCTCTCTTTCTTTCTTTGTATTTTAACAATTTTTATTTTGGTTTATTTCTTTTTTGGAACAAAAAAACAAAAAAAGAAGGGCACGCACTGGGAAAAACGGATCCAAAGAAAATACGAACCAGAATATAACCGTAAACCCTAGCTTAGCCTCGCCCAGCCGCGACTTTATCTTTCTCTCTCATCATTCGTTTCGATTTTTTTTTATTTTTTTGCGAATTAAGGATTTAGGGTTTTCCTTTTCGGTTGCATGCGAAAGCTGATTTTAGATCTGATTGGGATTTTGGGGATTTCAGATTTAGGGTTAGGGTTACGGCCGATGGGATTTGTCGGTTGCGGCGATTTTTCTCGGTGATGACCGGAGGCCGATGTCACGGGAAGAAGAAGAAGATGATGGGTAGGGGTGCGGACGGAGGTTGCGGCACCGAGGAGAAGCCTTGCCCGATTTCTAGGGTTCCGCCCAAGATTCCGGCGACTCTGCCGGAAATTCCTAAAAAGTCGGTTGGGGTTGATTTGTATTCTCAGGCCAGGAAGGCCTTGTGTGAGCGGTCGCCGTTTGATGTGGTTGAGGACGTCTCAGCCTCAGCTGCTGCTCCTTCTTCTTCTTCCTCGAGTGTGGTCCCCACCACCTTGCCGAGGGGGTTGGCTAGCTTCTTGTCCAGGCAATCTGATAGCCGGAAGCGGCACAAGAAGTCGCATTCGGCGTCGGATAAGAAGCATTCCCGGCAGAGTGAGAAGTTGAAGGGGTCTAGTGTGTGGGCAGAGACAGAGGAGTACTTTAGACCCTTGACATTGCCTGATATTGAAGCCTTAGCTGAGGTATCTGAGCTTAGTAAGGTAGCAGCTACTAAGTGTTTTTCGATTCCGAATTTGGGAAATATTCCCGAGCTGAATGGAAATGAAAATGTGAATGTGGGACTTGTTTTCAGTGAGGAGTGTGTTTGTGGTCGTAATTCGAATGAGACTGTAAACGGTGGCAATGCTAATGAGGTTGCTGCCGAGGATGATGGTGGGAATGCTAGTGAGGTTGTTTGCAAGGACGAGATTGTGAATGGCGGGAATGATAGTGAGGTTGTTGTCAAGGATGAGAATGCAGATGATGGGAGTGGCAATTCGGATGTAGTTGAAAAGGTTGATGAGAATGACGGAAATGAAAATGGGGCTGTGGAAGAGGAGGACAAGACGGAGCAGAATGGGCAGTCGATGGAAATTGATAGTGGTTTGCCTGAAGAGGAAAAAAAAAGCTGTTCTGTTTCGGATTCTCCCAGGGGTATTGAGTGGCTTTTAGGTTATAGAAACAAGACATCTTTAGCGACAGAGCGCCCTTCAAAGAAGCGAAAGGTTCTTGGTGCTGATGCAGGGTTGGAGAAAGTCTTAAGTGCTTCTCCTTGTGATGGGAAGCCATCTTTATGCCATTTTTGCTGCAAGGGTGATGCAGGAAAAGAGTCAAACCGATTGATTGTTTGTAGTTCTTGTAAGGTTGTGGTTCATCAGAAGTGCTATGGAGTGCTAGAAGACGTAGATGCATCATGGTTATGCTCTTGGTGTAAGCACAACACTGGTGATAGTAATTCAGCAAACCCTTGTGTGCTTTGCTCTAAGCAGGGTGGTGCTTTGAAGCCAGTTCTGAAGAATGGTAATAGTGGTGGATCTCCGGAGTTTGCCCACTTGTTCTGCTGTCAGTGGATGCCAGAGGTTTATATAGAGGATATGGAGAAGGTGGAACCCATCATGAATGTCGGAGGAATACCGGAAACCCGCAGAAAGCTAATTTGTAACATATGCAAGGTGAAGTGGGGCGCTTGTGTTCGATGCAGTCATGGTATTCTTTGTTGCTTTACTGTCTTATACAATTTGATTACTGTTTTCACTGTTTCCAGTATGGTTGTATGTGCTTTGTTCTCCATTTTTTGGATTGTAGAGTTGTCCTGTAAAATAGAAGTTCCATGTGGCGATTTCTTTTTTGGTTAATAATGCAGTCTTATCTCCACTATCCTGCAAGAGATAACGTTTTGGGAATCTAGAGTGCTACACGAGTTGCCTACTTATGGTTTTCAAGTATAGATTTGAGATTCCCTTAGTGGTCATGCTTGTATGGCAAAAATTGTCACTATTTTGTTTCTTCTCTATGAACGGCTTGTTTTCAATCTGAGGGAAACATACAATAAGTGAGCCTTCTTATGAACTGCTTGTTACAATTTTACATTTTCTTGCTTCTTTTCACATATAGTGGGATGCATGACTATATCTTGAGCTCTCAATGGCTCTACATGTGTGAAGACTTCTACTTAACCTACTTGTCATGGTCCTTGTCCCAACTTTTGATGTCTGAGCTCTAGCATATAATGTTTATCCTCTCATCTTAGAAGTTTGGGCTTGATTTATTTTTAAGAGGCTTCTATCATTTATAATCCTTTAACCAGTTTGATTATCAACTGCGGGAATATCGGTTGTCTCGACTTTTGGATTACATTCCTCCTGATATATACATATATTTTTTTGGGGGTTTTTGGTTCAGGTGCTTGCAGAACTTCCTTCCATCCAATGTGTGCGAGAGAGGCAAGACAAAGAATGGAAATTTGGGCAAAATATGGGCTCAATAATGTAAGAGTTCTCCTTGTCTTTGGGAATTGTAAAGGTTATGATTGTTGCTGCATTTGCTCTCAAGTTTTATGTCTTCTGGAGCTAGGTTATGATTGTTATCAGGTTAGTGAGACTTAAATTTTATTGAATATGCAGGTTGAATTGAAGGCTTTCTGCTCAAAGCATTCAGAAGTACCAAATAACAGCAACACTGAACCAGAGGATCCTTCTGTCTCCATTGACAAGAATTCAAATATCTCTGACAGTTCTCATGTGACATCGTCACCAAAAAAATTAAACAAGTTGAAAATTGGCGGTAGAAATGGTGATAATGTTGCAGTCAGTGTTGAGACTTCAGATAATTCTGATAAATTCAGTGATAGCAGATCACAGGAGATACCAATGAATGATAGGGGTAAATTCGAGAGGAGCTGTGAGGATGTCAATGCATCTGGGAACCTTAACCTTACCCCTATTTTACAGAAGGTAATGTATAAGGTGGTCAGTGATGATTTATCTCAACAATTATTGGAACTTCATCAGCATTTCCAAGTCTTATATCTTCTTCTTCTGCAGCTGATTGATTGTGGAAAAGTTGACGTGAAGGATGTGGCGTTGGAGATTGGCGTCTCACCCGATTCTTTATCTGCTTCACTTGCTGTAATGCACATTAAATAGTTGACTTTTTATGTTCGTAATTATTCTGCAATAGAATCTAGAAGTATTTGTTATCCCTACTTCTTCACTTGTCGTGAAATATTTACTTCATTTATGCAGGATGATAGCGTGGTCCCTGATGTGCAATGCAGAATAGTTAAATGGCTTAAAGACCATACCTACTTGGATCTAATGCAGAAAAATGTAAAAACAAACTTAAGACCGTCATTTGCATCATTGGCCGAGTTTGGAGGTTCTGATGCTCCATTATCAGAGTCTGGTATGTCAGATCCTGTAGCTGTTAAATCAGTACCCCCACGGAGGAGAACAAAAGGTGGTGTTAGGATTTTAAAGGACAACAAAGTTCTTAGCTCATCAGAGCAGGCCTTTTGTGACAATGGGATTCCGCTGGACAAGATTAAATTGGATAAAACTATCAGTGAAGGACCAAAAGATTTGAAAGAAGAGTCGATGGATGATGTTGTTGAGAAGGTAACTTTAATTAAATGAGAGAGTTGGTTCTTTAATTCTTCTCACAATTTCTGTGCAAGTTCATAAGTTGATTCCAGCGTTCATACTTCCAATATTTCTAGATAATAAAAGTGCCTTCTCTATAAATGTCATTTATGTTTTGACAAGCAAATCACTATTCATTTCTTTTTTGTCATCAGTGGTGTCAAGAATTATGTGATCAGTTAAGGTCTAGACTGTATGACTTCAATGATTATACGGCTTGTTCTGTTATAGCTTGCACTGATAGTTTTCTTTTGAAATGGCTAGGGATGTCTTTTGGCGTAGTGTACTTTTAGGTTTAGTTGAAGTTTTTGCAAGTGAATGCTGACAACTTTTCTTTAGAAGAAAGAGGGTCAGCTGTAGTATAGTACGATGATTTTTATGGTTTTATAATGGAGCTTCTCAATTATTATGGAATTGTGATTTACATTAGTTGCTATGTCGAAAATTTCAAAAGATAATACTCTCTCTCTCTGTTGTTTGGTAGTTGTGATGCATTGACATATTTATAATGTTCTTGCTTGTAATTACAGAATATGACGGTGCTCAATGGGTTACAAGATTCTTTGCCGACACATTCACCTGAAATGGAAGGTAATTCTTTTCGTTTCTGTTGGTATAGTGTGTTCACTCTGCTATAAATGATGATTGTTTGTGTTCAAATTGATTGGGTAGAGCATACTTTAATTCCTGGTGCTGTGGAGAATTCAAGTCGGTGATCATTGCCAATTTCCTTCAAAGAAGTTTTTTACCTAGTTTGACCTAAACTTCAGAGCAACCCCTATCGTGCATAAATATGTGGACAGAAGCGAACTAGGCCAGCTCCTTCAGTTTTGTCACCAATCCTGAAACCTAAGACTTTCTTGATACTGGAGAGTGGCCATGAGACACCAAAGCATTTTTCTTTGATTTGTGCTTGTATTTGTAATTGTTGTTCTCTAAGTTCATCAAAATATGTCTTAACTGGAACTGTCTAACATTGTATATGGTTCCTGTCCTCTTGACTGGCATTTAATGTTCCTGGGAATTTCTTTGCTACTGCTAAATCCTCTTATGTCCTAGTGTCTCTTTTAGTGTATGATGCGTTATTTGCTGCTTTTCTGGAGATGATCAGTCCATAACTATATGCTGTTCTTATTTCTCTTTCTTTTTGGCTGAATTTGTTGGTGTCTTTGGTTTAATTCTAGTCTTGTATGTTTCATTCATAAATGACCTCTGCAGCATTGAAATGGTTCTTGGTGTGTCTTTTGACATGAAAACAATATATGATTGACAGGTTATTCAACTAAGCCCTTAAATTGCAGCCTTTTGCAAAAAGGTCAAGAAGTGGTGACTATTACTCCTTTGCAGACCAACTTGGTGATTGCAAATGTAGATCCATCGTTTTCAGTTGAAAAACCAGTTCCTGAAAGCAAGTAAGCTTTCATTTTTTGTATATTTGTAATTTGTAATTTGTGAGCGGTAAAATGCTGTTTGGTTTTGTCTCGAGCTTTCGGAAGCTCCTTTTCATTTCTGTATCGTGATTTGATAAGATACATTTTTTTTTGTTGTGCTCAATGTTGCGAGTGTATACTGCAGGAAATCGGGGGCAGAAGCTCCTAGTTCTTATGTCCACCCGCCTATGCAGAAGACATTGTCACAGATGGAGAACGGGGTGTCTCTAAAGAATCCAATACATGGTACTGATTAAAATTATTTATTTGTTTCCATTTTTCTTTCATGGGTGATATTGACATGCAGTTTATCTTGTAGGTTCAAGTCAAGGAGAAGTCTCTCGTGTGGAGGCATCTTCCCATGCAAGTGTTTGCTGTAATCATCAAAATACACATCCAAAATGTTATGATACGATTTGTAAAACTGATGAGAGGAATTTAGAACAGTTGGCTAAGGCTCGTAAACTGGGAGTTCTAGAAATGTCTCCAGAAGATGAAGTGGAAGGAGAACTCATTTATTATCAGCATAGGTTGCAAAACAATATAACTGCAAGAAAGCATTATACTGGTATGTGGTTAACTTTTTTTTTTCTGTGAAGTTTAATGTGCATTACTTTGTATTTTGATGTCTTATTTGGAGATAACTATTAACCAGCACTGTTTATACATGTGCCGCAGATGTTTTGATACGTAATGTTGCTAAGAGTCTGCCGAAAGAGATTGATGCAGCACGGAATCAGAAGTGGGATGCTGTGCTGGTTAACCAATATCTTTGCGAGCTTCGAGATGCAAAGAAGCAAGGTAGGAAGGAGAGACGGCATAAGGAAGCACAGGCTGTTTTAGCAGCTGCAACTGCTGCAGCTGCTGCCTCTTCTAGGATTTCATCATTTAGGAAAGATGTCGTTGATGAACACCCCCATCAGGAGGTTAATGATCTTCTATTTTCTGGATAATATTATGGCCATCAATGGTTGCCATTTACTTACGCAGTCTTTCTTTTCTCTGCAGAATGTGGTGAAGCTGAGCACTTTCAGTGGGAGGTCCAGCTTTTCCTCACAGATGATACCACGGGCAAAAGAGACATTTCCAAGGGTGGCTGTCCCTAGAGTTTCTGTGGAAAAGCACTCTGGTGCAGTTAATTCAGGCTCAGATATCTCTAAAGAACATCCTAGGTCATGTGATATCTGCAGACGTTCTGAGACGATGTTAAACCCGATTTTAGTCTGTTCCAGTTGCAAGGTATTCTTCCTTGCTTTTAATCTAATTTTGTTGAACTAGTTATCTGCTTGAGTTATAACCAGATCTTTTGTTACAGGTTGCTGTTCACTTGGATTGCTATCGTAGTGCAAGAGAATCTACAGGTCCATGGTACTGTGAATTATGTGAAGACAAAGCTACTGTCAATGTTTGGGAGAAAGAGCATTTAACTGCAGAATGTGGTTTATGCGGTGGGAAAACTGGTGCTTTTAGGAAATCCTCTGATGGTCAATGGGTCCATGCCTTCTGTGCTGAGGTAAAACCTTCTCTTGCCTCTGAATAATGTAGAGTGATTTTATTTTATTTTTAAGACTTTTAAATATTATGTGGAATATTGATATTCACTGTTTCATTTGGTAGTGGGTCTTTGAGTCAACATTCAAAAGGGGACAAGTATCACTGATTGATGGAATGGTATGTTTTTATTCGTGGCAATCACAAACCTGAATTTTCTTGGTATCACTGTAGATATTTTCCTTTATGTTAATGAGCAATTTTTCTGATATTACACTTGATGTAATGGAATTTCAGGACACAGTTTCAAAGGGCCTTGATTTCTGTTATATCTGCCGACGCAAATTTGGTGTCTGCATAAAGGTGAGAGTTGGATATTATCTTATGTTTTAACTTATGATGGGCAGGTTTTTTCTATTGACTCTATCTCCCCTTATGAAGAGGATCCCTGATTCATATAAATGTGTATCTTTTATTTTTATCCTGCAGTGCAGCTATGGCCATTGTCAGGCAACATTTCATCCCTCCTGTGGTAGAAGTTCTGACTTTTATATGAATGTAAAAACTCTCAGTGGCAAGCAGCAACACAAGGCATACTGTGAGAGGCATAGCCTTGAGCAGAGGGCGAAGGTTAATATATTTATGTTTATATAAAGCGTGTCCCTTAGGTAGTTAGTGAGTTATGATGACTAATTTCTTGGCTTTTGCGCTAATGCAGGCTGATACACAAAAACATGGAATGGAGGAATTAAAGAACCTCTATACAATAAGGGTGGGGGTTATTCTCTAGTTGATCTACCTTGTTATATTTCAGTTTATTACATTATTGTTGCTTAAATACTTGTATCCTTCAGATGCAGATATAGGTGTATTTTCAATTTATTTTTATTTTTATTTACTTTTTAACTTGATAACATAAAGTGAAATGCTGTTTGATTTTCCATTATTATGCCCTTGCTTAAAGTACAGAAAACTGCTTGAATTGGTTTCACTTGATGAAATAGCTTTCTTTGTTGGTCTTTTTTCTCCTTTTGTGTTCGGTTCACTTGGGTTCTTTGACTTGTGTGGTCTTAAATATGATTCAGGATGTGAATAGTTAGAATTGCTAGTAACATATAGTTCCCATGTGCATCTATGTGTCGGAACAATCTGAATATAACACTAACTTTTTCTAAAATGATTAAAGAAGAATGAAATCTGTTGTATGATTCCTATGTGATATGCACTCAAGCAAATCACTACCTACTACCTAGGGAGTAAAGATGCCATCTGAAATAGCTGTCTTTGTCTTTCATTTTTTCTTGGTCGATAATAGAGGTTTTACTGATTGCCTAAGCAAAAAGGTCCTTTTTCCTTTTCTTTTTAAGCTCTTCTGTTCTTTTGCTTTCTTTGTAGCGTTGAATTGCCTGTTTGAGTTCTAACATGAGTGATCTTTGTATAGGCTGAGCTGGAGAGATTACGCCTTATTTGCGAAAGAATTATCAAACGGGAAAAAGTAAAGGTGGGCGCTATTCTGTGTTATGTGTGGTTTTGATGTGTCTATGCCATGCATGTGTTATTGGTTCCTTGTGTTATCAATGTACTGGTTATGTTACTGTTATCGTATGGATGTTTTCTGCTGGCTTCTTAATAAGAGAAGGGAATTTGGTGTGGTAATTAGGTGGTGCCTCTGCCGCTGATTGTCTATGGGTGTCTTTGACATGTACCTTTTATGAAGCTTTACTTTCTTGCTGGAAGTAGTTTAAGCTGAATAAGTTTGTTCTGAATGCAGAGGGAATTACTCATTTGTTCACATGACCTTCTCGCTGTGAAAAGAGATCATGTTGCCCGTTCCGTGCTTGTTAACAGTCCTTTCTTGCTACCGGATGCTAGTTCTGAATCAGCAACAACTTCTCTTAAAGTGCAGACAGATGATTACAGGTCATGCAGTGAGACATTCCAAAGATCAGATGATGTGACTGTAGATAGTACAATTTCTGTTAGGCACAGGACTAGAGTTCCTATAACTATTGATAACGACCAAAGGACAGATGATGACAGCTCCACATCCCAAAATCAATTTACCCACAATCTTTCGGATAGGATGCAATTTTCTGAGAAACAGATTCCATTCAGACCTTCTGCCGCGAATTGTAATCTTTCAGAAGATGGTGGATACAGGTCAAAATCTAAGAAGGTAATTTAATTTTTGACGTCCGGTAGGTTCTTTGATGACTTTTTTTCCCCATCAAGACAGAACCAAAGTTCTTCAGACTTTATTGTAATCTTAATTCCTGATCTTCCACTCTTCTCAGCATGCCGAGATGTTTTCGAAAGAACTGGTGATGACATCAGATCAGGCATCGGTGAAAAATATGCTATTACCCAAAGGATATGCATATGTTCCTGCTGATTGCATTCCAAATGAGAAGCAGGCCAACCAGGATACTTGTTCTGGTGAACGACCAGAAGGAGATGGGTAGCGTGCGGAACTAGTGTTGTGCGTTTGGATTTGCCCTCTTGTGGACCACGAAAGTACCACAAGACAGATATTTCTCCACCCAGATGTCATTGTCGCTGTGGAAGCGACTGTGCTTATCTGTTTCGAAGGGAAATGGTTGAATGAAACAGCTGGGCTAGCTGCCACTGTATTATTCTTCCCAAAGCAGTCGCATTCTGGTTTGGGATGTGAAGTTTTGGCGTCATTGTTGTATAGAGTCATCTGTACAGTGGGTGAGGGTTTGTTCTTACATGTATTAGAAGGCATCGATTTATGTCTTTGTAGGAGTAAAGAAAAGCTCTGCTTGTAAACCATGTACAAGAAATTAAAGCGTATCTATCACCTGCTGTGCCTGCTCTGTAAAGTTAGTGTATATATCCTCACAATATGAATCCAGAAATGAATTGCACCCTGAATCAGATTACGAGAGCATTCAATACCTGAACTGCACTGTGTCGATTTTATTTCTCCATCTGTAGTCTGTACGTTCACACATGTAGTTTCTTTGGTTTCGTCGGAGGTGCTCCTAGCTTGGTTCCCATCTTCCCAAGTGGATATCAATTTGGACAGAATAAAGAATTGCTTTTTGGTTGTGATCTAAAGTTACATTATATGCCCTAGTTAAAACTCATTTTTCAATTGGTCAAAGTGACACAACACATGCTATATACACAAGTACAGACTAGAAAGGTAAAAGAAAACAAATTGGGGTACAGTTGAGACTTCGACATGGTACGAATGAACATTTTTGAAGTGTACAGTCTTATATGTAGCAAAAGTCAGCAGGCCAAGAAGGGGCCGCCAAACAGTCGTACTTTTGTGTTAAAATAAACTATGCATGTAATAATTTGCGCAGATGTATAAAACGATGGATCCCTAATTAAATTTGCTCCAATAATCTGCAGCAACGGAACATCCCAGCAATTGCATTGGCAGACACTTTGAGCAGCATAGGCCAACTTAGCTGCCGCCCGAAGGGATCCCATGGCTCATCCGCCTCTTCCGGTATCGGCATTTGGCACCGGCACAAGGGGCACATGTGATTCTTATCCACTGAACAATGCAATCTCCATGATAAAGGTGCGAGCACGGCAATTTAGTAAGCATCAGCTGATCATCATTGTCATTCCCTTCTTCTACAGCATCCAAGTCATCTAAGGCTCTCCCTACAAATAACACATGGTGTCTGTCTTTTAGTATATATCTTCCAAATCATCAAGCCTCAGTTACTCCAAAATTTCAATGGATGACTTGCAGAAATAACTTTGGGCCTAAGGTCTTGATAATATTCTTTGCAACCCTATATGCGAAGGTTTGATCATCACCCCATAACCGGAGAGATGCATTGACTATGATAGCAGCTAGGGGATTTCAGCTAGTTCAGCTGCCTTAAATATCCGATCGATAATTCTCAGCTGCTCGACTCTGGGGACACCTATTTCATTAGAAAGAAACTCTGCGAGCAACTTTGTATGCCTAACCTTGCTGCATGGTAACAGGAAATCGGAGCGCGAGACCTCTAACTGTTTCTCAGTAACAATGTTTATCCTGTGACAATTAATTTGGTACCTTGACAACTGGCCATATTGCTTGGGATTTTGCCAAAAGGTATGTCTCCGTTTTGACACGCTCTGCTTTCAAATAACGGATTATAGTGGACATTTTTAACTGGTTATGTATAGGATGGATTGTACCTGTAGATATTAAACCAACATGAAAGAGTTTGTGCTAATTAGAAGGATTTGCAATCTGTGTATATTCAAATCCTAGCTAATTAATACTTTTTTTTTTTGAGAATTAGCTAATTACTACTGTAAATGTGGATATAAGCGAGAAGAAGAGCTTTTCCTAGTTAGAGGAGGAATGTGATTTTGATTGCGAGTATAGGAGGCAACATCATGCATTATTTTGTCATTTAATTATAGATTCATGATCTTTGATATTTTGTTAAGATATTTTGAGGGTGTGTTTTTTTATCATATCAAGTTATCAACAACTAATTTTTTATGCCCTCCCACTTACAAATGGGCTAAACCTAATGGTTTTTGCATTTAATTTAGGATATACTTTTAATTAGCTTTCATATTAGCTCAAGTCTACTTATTCTCCAAGTATTGTAAACCTACAAATATGGATATTGTAATCTTTGTTAAAGAGATCATTGTTTATGTATGAAATCAGTTTAATTGCAGCATGTATTTGCCCTATTTTACGAGCTTGCTATTCCATATTTCTGGCGTCCGTTGATTGACTGTTGGAGATTTCTGTTCTGTATCTTTTCCCCATCAAGTTTGGGTTTTTCCGACACCTTTTCCCCATCAAATTTGGGTTTTATATATATTGAGAGCCCTACGTACATTAGTATGTTTAATTTGTTTAGCAATCCTACAATCTCAGTTGACGTACATCAGCAAAAATCTAGATACATAAACGGAATGAGGAAGCGAAGTCGATGGGAACGCCGGGAAACGACGGCGTTTCCGTTATTGAACACCAAGCAAGGAGGCGAACTCCATCACAAAATCTTCTGGAAAACCAGCAACCGATTCTCCACATCATCCCCGAGGGATTTCTCGGATCTTCCCCAAGAACTGGTAACCAAAATCGGTGCGTCGCTCAGCTACGGCAACCTAAAAGCGGCGTCGTTGGTGTGCAAGTCGTGGTGCGACGCGCTTCGGCCGGCGAGAAAGGCCATGAAGTACAAAGAATACGAGCGTTGGGGAAAGCAGTTCAAGCAAGGCCTCTGTGGTTTTCTACCTAATATACACAATGCTCTCAAGATGTTCTTGAAGGCTGCGGAGTACGGATCAACAAGGGCTATGGTAGACGCCGGACTGATATATTGGAAGAGAGGCGAGAAAGACAAGGCCTGTGTTTTGTATCGGAGAGCTGCGGAGCTCGGAGACCGGAATGCGCAGTTCAATTTGGGACTTTCATATGTGCTAGTTCAACCTTCAAATCCAGAGGAAGCTATAAAGTGGTTATCTCTTGCTGCTTTTCAAGGCCATGCCGGAGCTCAATACCAACTTGCACATTGTCTGCGTCAGGGTGGGAACATGGAAGAAGCGGCCGGGTGGTGTTTGAGAGCTGCAGAAGGTGGTTATGCACGTGCTATGTATAATGTATCCATGTGCTACAAGTATGGGGAAGGGTTAGTTCAGTGTGATCACCAAGCAAGAAAGTGGATGAAGTTGGCAGCTGATTGTGGCCACAGTCAAGCTCGAAGTATCACCAATAAGTTTACGTACTCCATCGTGTAATGATTGTGCTGTATTGATTTTTTGGGAAGAACTGCATATGGTAGCTTCATCATTATAAATATTAGGTCTCTGTGCTCTCTTTCATCATCCAGCGACTGATATATAGATAGCAGGCCAAAGAGAACATAGAAGTCTTGTTTTGGAATGGCCACAACAAGTATAACTCAGGATTCAAGTAACTCTAGTTCATCTTTTATATATATCTTAAAAGCATGTGTTTGTGTGTTTTATTTGTGTATTTGATCATCTTGCTATTCAGATGTCTTGCCCATATATAGATAGCATTAATCCAAAGAGAAACAGAGAAGATCTGTGTTTGCGATGGCCTCACCCTCAAGTGAAACTTAAGATTCAAGTAACTCTAGTTCATCTGTTATATCGATTTTATAAGCATGTGTTTATGTGTGACCAAACAACAAATTGAAGTAAATTAAAAAATCTAACTCTCGATAATTTTTTAGATTGAGAATGACCATGAATTAAACCGGATAGAACTTTAAACCACTTGTTAATAACCAAGGATTGTAAGAGTGTCTATGCCTTGTTGATTCATGAAGAAACCGAGTTGGTTAGCGTACTTTTAACTTTTGGATCACTGCGACCTCTGAAACTGAAAGGATAAAGGTGATATGAGGTTTTGTAGTTTGATATAGTATTTTTGATGTAGTGTCATCTAACAGTCAAACTGTCTGTCAAATTTATAAATAGAGGTACAAAATTCCACTGTGATAAAGTAATTTCAACGTATTACAAAAAATTGGAGATTAGATGTACCTACTAATACATGATCCGGCATAAGATCGATCTGTCTTGCATTGGTGAAGGAAGTATGCAGAATGAAAACTTCATTCTCAATTTAAAAATGCCAGGCAACAAAAACACACCTTAGCCTTCAAGGCTAACACAATGAGTCGAGGGGTGGAAAGTTCAGCCTTAATTTCTTTCTGCAAAGCAAATTATTCCCATTAGTCCCTCCAGCTCCGTGGCCACTTCTTTCATGAAAGGCCGTTCCTCCGGTTCTGAACATAAACATCTACTTGCAAGATGAGCCACTTTTTCGGCAGTCTCAAAATTTCTCACATTAACTATTTCATGATCAAGAATTTGTGCCAAGCGACCCTCTTTGACCGAACAACACAAGCAGTCTGCTAGGCTTATCCATTCACTACACTACAAGAAAAAGCATTATTTGTGACATCTTATTTACGACAGGAGGCACGGCCGTCGCAATTGTCTTTAATTTTAGGCAGATTTAAGCGCCCAAAGTTAGCGCCAATATATTTGCGTCCCCCATTAAGTGCCGTCGCACAAATTGTCGTAAAAAGGCAGAAAATAAGGAGGGTTTGCGATACGATTTAAAATACGTCGTATCAGCAACCAAAAAAAAAAAAAACTGCACATCGACCTAAAGTCGGTTCCTATCACGTCTCCTATAGCTAGACGGCAAGACTCTCTCTCTCTCTCTCTCTCTCTCTCTCGCCCTCTTCCTCTTGCTCGCTCGCTCAAAGCAAGTTTCTAGCAATACTTTGTTGCTATCACGACTGCAGAATCAAGCAAGGTCATTCAATCGAAATCATTCTCTTCGTCTCTATCAGGTAAGGTCATTCAATGTATCGCCTTTTTTGTTTTCTATGAACTGGGTGAGTCTTCCTTTTGCGATTCCTCTACTGTGAATTGATTAGGGTTTAGTTATTTAGTCGTGTATGAAAGGGGAAGGTTGTGATTCATCTTTACTCGCACCAATAGCAGCACTGAGCGGCCAGAGATTGATTGAAAGGGCAGCCCCCTTAAATTTAATGATTGTTGAAGATGTTCAGTTGTGTGTTTGCTGTAAATTCCTAATTGCAATTTGCAGTAACCTGGTATGTGCGAGTCAACCCCATTTTGTGCTTTTGGAATTGAATGCAAGAAAGTTAGTCTTAATTTCATGAAGGCATTAGTTGTAAACATCAAGTTTCCCTATCCTTGTCATTGCTTCAAAAACTACAGCAATTGGAAGAAACTTTGAAAATTCATATTGCCTTTGTCAAGTGATTAAAGAAAATTGACTTGGGTGCATTAAAGAAAACCAAGAACGGGAACTTTGATTTGTGGGTATGTTTGTCAAGTATATTGTTTTAATGAGTGCATTCTTTTTGTCTATAATTTCCCTTTTGGCTGTTAAATTGTTAGTCATGCCTATATGGTTGTTAGGAATTTTTTCTTCTTCTGTACTTTATATCTACTTCTTCAATTGAAGTTGAAGATAGTTGTTGGTATTAATTTGACCCTTGTTTTAATTATAAGGAATTGGTATTTGCTGCATTATAAGCTTCTGAGGTCTCTTTAACAGTCCATAATACTTTTCTCTGAGTGGTATCATTCCTAATGGATTAATTCATACCATCATTAACCCCCACCTCTTTTAGATTTGTTTGAACAGAGAGCTAAGGTCACTTTCTATCTAGTGAATGGGAGGCTACTAGAATCGAAGCATTGCACTGGATTTCCAACCTTCTAAACAGACATCGTATTGAGGTTATCTGGAACTTGTTTGCATGGTTAGATGTAATCATTTTTCAGGGAGGTACCAATTGCACTATACTTTTGACTCCCTAAAAGAAGTTTGTATTGAATGAATGTATGCTTCCTCTTTCTCTCTTCATTTTAATTTTGGAGATGGCATGCCTGGTTATGGTTGTATATGTATAGTATTATTTTAAATAGGACTGGTCAATTGCTTGACACTTCGAAACGATGTTACTTCAAGGTACTTGGTTCTGTGAATGTTTATTTAACTTCTAACTCTAGTGACAAATGGAGCAGATCACCTTTCATTTTGCTTTATTAAACAGGGACTAACAGTGGACGGGCTATGAATGGCACCGATTAGATTATATATATATATATATATATATATATAGACACACACTTTTTATTACTGCATAGAATTTAGATACAGAAGCAATATATAATATGGTCAATGATAAGCCTCTATATGAATCGGTCTTTTGATAGTTCTTGGGCCATTGCTCATCATATTTTGCTTTTTGGGTAAATTCTAATTATATTTTAATTTTTATGTGAAACAGGTGTTGACTTATCTGAATGACATATTTGACACCCTTTTGGAGGCACTGATCAGATTGTAAGTTGCTATTTACTCTAGGAACTGACTTGAATACTTGAATGTTTGTAATCTCTACATTTAAATTATTCTTATTTATAATTCGAAAATTTTATTACTAATGTAGGGCTGAAGGAAGCACTTTCACTTGGACAAATAATCAGGATCCAGGTACTAAGATATGTGCGTACTTTATAATTCTATTTTTTTTCCCTTTATGTTTCCTCAAGCATATGTCAATGTTCAATTCCCATTTTCGGTTCTGATCACAGTCCTTTAGTTTTTTTATACCAATCTGAAAATTAGATAATGATACTCCCCTTTTTAGGTATCAAACTCATTGGCTAAAACAATCTGAATTTCATAATATTTATTTTAAAATCATGTGATTCATAATATTTTAATATTTCTTTACAGGGTATTGACAAATAACTTATTTCATGAATGAAGCCTACTCATTATGAAGAACAAGGTGTGTAATAAAGTACATTCTTATAATAGAATTTGAACCATTAATTGAATAATTTCCTGACTTTGGTGATGAATATTCAGGTCAGGGGCGACCTATTATTGGGTTATGGAGAAGGAAGTCAAGATAATTCATTCATATGCTACTCTATACTCATTAGATATTTAAAGATTTTTCATTGTTATTGCATTTGACTATTTGAATATGTATGACTAGAAAATTGTGTTATGAATCAATGGTTGTTTGTTTTTAATAATAATTCAATTGTGTAAATACATACCATATGACATGAAAGATGTCACAAATGATTATAAATAGATCCTCGTATGTGTACGATTTTACGTGCGACATTTGATGCATGTGTGAAATGAATTCAGATAAAATATGACTTTTTACGACATAAACACCAAACGTCGTAAAAAAAAGTCAGATGAAATATGACTTTTTACGTCGACAACCAAACGTCATAAAAATATCAGATAAAATATGAGTTTTTACGACACCAACCAAACATCATAAAAATAATTTTTTACGACGGAAAAAAATGTCGCAATACAGTGTAGCAAAAAAATTATGAAATCCGACACCACTATTTACGACGGACGCCAAATGTCGCAAATCCGTTGCAATAACTTTTTTGCGACGGGAGACAAACGTCGCAAAAGCCTTTGGAGTATTTGCTACGCGTTTTTTGCCGACGCTTTATTATCCGTCGCAACGCCGTCGCAAATACTTTTTTGCGACGGATTTTGTATTATTTGCTACGTTTTTGTACCGTCGCAAAAGATCTCTTTTTTTGTAGTGCTAGGCTTATCCAGAAGTGCCTTTCTGCTTGTTAGTAGCTCCGCTAGGACAACCCCAAAGCTGTAGACGTCACTCTTTTCTGATACTCTGAATGTCATAGCATATTCAGGGGCTACATACCCAAATGTTCCGGCGACACCAGTTGTTACGTGAGTTTTATTGTGATCTTCAGAACCCCAACATCGTGAAAGTCCAAAATCAGACAATTTCGCCGTGTAGTTGTTGTCTAATAGTATATTAGCTGATTTCACGTCTCGGTGTATGATTAACGGCATGGAAGTGGAGGAGTGTAAATATGCAAGAGCTCCTGCAGTTTCTGATGCTATCCTCATTCGTAATTCCAATGATAGAGTTGGTCCTTTGCTTCTTTTATGAATGTGATCGTAAAGATTGCCGTTTGAGATGTACTCTAAAACCAGTAAAGGAGCTTCTGTCTCTAAACAATAACCTATGAACCTCACCACATGTTTGTGTTTGATTTGAGAATGAACAATCACCTCATTCACTAAATGGTGATGGCGGCCCCAAAGTCCATACTTCTTTACGGCAACCGTTGTTTCATCTGATAGTATGCCCTTGTGAACTGATGCATAGCCTTCACCTAGAAGTCTACTTACGTGGTAATTGTTTGTTGCCTTGTTAAGTTCTTCCGCAGTAAAAGTTCTGGCTGCTATACCATATTGCTCTAGATGATTAGCCAATTGACCATTCAGTTTGAAGTACTCTCTGAAATGAGAGCTAAATTTTGAGCCTATAATTACCATGTCGGTAGCCATGAGAACAAGGACTTCAACATCACCAATTGCCCTAACAGAATCGACAGCTTTCGGTAACACGTCCGGAAAGAAGGTCCATGACGGCCAATTTAGAAGTTTTTCTCCATACATTTCTGTTGCACCTCGCCGAAAATTAATAGAAGAATTTTTTTTTTCAACAAGTACAAGCCCATCCACGATAAAGAGCATCATTTCAAGTGGTTCATCCTCTCGAATAATCATGTCATTCTTACTGTACTTTTTGGGTTTCAAATGGTCCAATATTGCTTTCAGACCTGGTTCATCCATGTTCTGAAGCACCGGCACCTAGGAGAAATAGACACATTTTAGAGGATTAGAGATTAAAAAAAAAACATATTAAACATAGCAAATGTGTTTACCAACTTATAATTAGGGTGTTGTTATTAACATAAACATACCCCATTTGCATACCATAATTAGAAGAATTTAACTGATTGCGACTATTCAGACCCCATTTTCATACCATATAGAGAGTTACCCTTGAATCGGATAGCACAATAGCTAGCCTTGTTGAGACCAGATTAGCTAGGGTTGAAGACACAATGTTAGGAGCAAGGAGGTAAAGAAAGGTAAAACAAGGTTTAAAGATTAATCATCATCCATCAATACCAATTCTTGGTAGTTTGAATACAAGATATAGATGGCATTCCATCTAGACAAAAGAAGAAAGAGACGTTTGGTAGAGGACCATCAAGATGTCATTTCAAGATGGCATGGCTAGGCTAAGCAACTGGGCCTAACGGGCCATTATAAAAGGATTAGGGGTACTTAGGTCGGTTTGTCCTGACAAGTCCCACCCCCTTGAGAGGTAGGCCGACCACGGCTGCCGAAGTGTGGGAAATGAGCAGTGATGGACTGGGCCTCCTCCCACGTCGCTTCATCTGCAGGCATACTAGCCCATTGCACAAGCCATTGTGTGATAGCTTTGCCCCGTTTTTGAACGACAGCCATATCAAGCACTTTATCTGGAGACCATATGATTTCCCCTTTTTCATCGAACTGAGGTAGCATCTGTGAGCAGGGAACAGAATCGCCAATCAGACTTTTCAACAAGGACATGGAAGACTGGGTGGATCTTAGAGGCAGGGGGCAGGTCCAATTTGTAGGCCATTGATCCGATGCGTTCTATCACCTTGAAGGGTCCGTAAAATCTTAGAGCAAGCTTGTGGGAGGGTCGCTTAATGAGGGACCGTTGGCGGTATGGGTGTAGTTTTAGAAAGACCAAATCCCCAATTGCAAATTCCCTTTTAGTTCGCAGCTTATCTGCATGCTGTTTCATTCGATTATGGGCTATGGACATGTGAAGCTTTAAGGATTGTAGCAGCTCATTCCAATTGCGTAAAGCGGTGTCCATGGCGTGCAAAGCGGTTGAACCCGGTAAGTATCTGTTGATTGATGGTGGAGGGATGCCTTATAGAGCTTGGAATGGGGCCATCTTAATGGTGGAGTGGTAGAAGGTGTTGTACCACCACTCCGCCCAGTGTATAAGGCTATGCCAAGATGATGGCTTGTCTGCAACAAAGCATCGCAGGTAGTGCTCAAGTGACCAGTTGACAACCTCGGTCTGGCCATCTGATTGAGGGTGATAGGCAGAGCTTTTGCACAATTTGTGCCTTGGAGTTTGAAAAATGATGCCCAGAAATGGCTAAGGAAGATGGGATCAAACTGATACGATTGAGCGGGGCATCCCATGAAGGAGAAACACTTCTTTGAGGAATACTTTAGCAATCTGAGATGCCGTGTAGGGGTGCTTAATCGGAATGAAATGGCCGTATTTGGATAACCGATCGATGACCACCGAAATGGCATTCATGACCTGTGAAGGAAGACCATCGACAAAGTCCATGGATATGTCACAGAACACCTCATCATGAATTGGGAGTGGCTGAAGCAATCTAGGGGGATGTATGGCTTCATGATTTTGCAAGGTTCTAAAAGACGCTAGGTGCTAGTCGGGCGGGGGGGTTTTTATTTTTATATTTTATTTTTATTTTTATAACATATAATTATTTAAATAAAAATATAAGATATATATAATGTTTGAAAATAGAAAGAATGGCATGGACAAAGATGTCAATTGAGCAATAAGTTCGGATTGGGCCTCCACCTAGTTTGTTTGTTGATATTTTTCTCCTTAAAAAAATAATAATAAAAAAATAAAAAAAATCCCAGCTTGAGTCTTCGGCTTAATTCCAACCTATCCCACTAAAGTACTAATTAAACCAAGCCAACTACTTCTCTCTCTTCCATTTCTGTGCGTCAAAACCCAAGGCAAGGCCACCATAGATTTGAGACCTCCAAGATCTCCAACTACCTCAACCTAATTTCCAATCTTTAACAGTAAGCTATTACTCTCTCTCCGTTTCGTTGCCCAGAAAATGTGGTCAAGAAAATTGGGGATTATAGTAAAGATTGAAGCTTTTGCTTTTCTTGAACCAAAGAGCGGAATCCCATGTTTTCTCTGCACCTAAATAGATGATTCTGATTTTGAATTGTGATTTGTGTGCTTAGAATATGGATTTTTCAGTTCTGGGTTGTCGGCAAACTAAGAGAATGAGAGAAGACAATCGTTGATTTGACGAATGAGGATAAAAAAAAATAAAAAAATTTAAGTGCCCAGCGCCAAGCCTGTTCCGCCAAGCCTCCGCTAGGGCCACTTGACCTCCGCCTAATACCTTCGCCCAAGCCAAAATCGGAACGGTACGCCGGCGACTAGCGCCCAGGCGGCCGCCCAGGCCGATTTATAGAACCTGGTAATTTTGTTGTTGGCACTAATCACAAGCTGCGATAAAATTTTTCACATCTTTTTGAATACCCAGCCAAGCAAAGTTTCGGGAGAGGCAAGCGAATGTCCAAAGGGAGCTGAAGTGGCCAACTTCGAGGGAGGCGTGAAATTCTTGCAAGATTTTGGCTCGCCGTTTGGAAGTCTGAGGTATGAATATCTTTCCCTTGTAAAGTAGCTTGTTGTCTCTCAAAGAAGAGAAAATTTTACAAATAGTACCTTAATTAAAGTCCATTCATCATTTTGGTACATCATATTTAAAAAATCACATTAGTACCTCAACATTAAAATCCGACGCAATTTTCATACCCTCTGTCTATAACGGCGTCAACTCTATTGCCACTAAACTATTTCATGGACAATTTTGTCTTTTCATGTTCTCAAAAAAAGAAATTTCATCCTCTTCCCCTCTTAATCACAAAATTTTCTCTCTCTGTAGCTATATGTTCTTCTTCTTCTTCTCCTAACCATCCATTAATTACCATATATATCATACTCAACAAACCATCCCACATCTTCATTTACGCAATTTCAAGATACTTGTTAGAATCTCTATGTCTTGCTGGTCTAAGTCTTATGTTAATGATTATATGGTAAAACAGTTCCATGATAGCATTTTCGCACAAGGAATTTGTTAGTTAACATACTGTCAAGAACGAACCATGGTATAATAAAAGAAATTCAGAGGGGTCAAGCAACACCACTGGGGCTCCTGGGTTTCTGAGATTCGTCATCCTTTACTGTAACTAACTAACTAACTAACTAACTAACTAACTCTCTCTCTCTCTCTCTCTCTCTCTCTTCACCATCCATGCGATACCAAAAACCCAGAAAGCAAAACAAGAATTCAAACCAGAAGCTAGAAAATTAGCCAAATCAACCACAACAACATCAACATTTTTCCATGGTAACAAACCCAAATCCACAAGATTCTCCTACAAGATGGACATCAATCACTTTTTCCTCTGATGCAAAGTGCTTCTCAAGTTCTGTCCTTAACTCCTTGTAATCCGAGGTGACAATATAGTCACATACAAATTTTTGGCAGGATTCTCCACATATGGGCTCCTTGACTTGGACCTCGAAACAGACCTAGAAAGGAACCTGTATAGCCTTGGGAAAGGAGATGGGGATCTGTACCGCTTTGGGGAAGGAGAGGGATAGTACCTTGACATTCTAGAGTACGACTTTGAAGCAATTAATGATAGAGAATTAAAATTGAACCGCTAATCTCTCTCACCCTCTCTGATTTTCTCTCCTCATTGTTCTACGATTTCAATAATGGTTGAGAAAGATGATAGTTGTGGAGTGGAAGAAAAAAAAACTGAGACATGGAGAGACGAAATTAGACCCACAAAACAAAGAGTTTGTCTCCGTTATAAATGGCATGTACTTAAAATGTTGTGAATTTTAATGTTGAGGTACCAATATGATAGTTTTTGAAATTGATGTACCAAAGTGATGAATGACTTTTAATTGGTACCAAATACGATAGTTTATAAAATTTTCTCTTCAAAGAAAAATTCTTTCTTGTCAAAAACCAGAGATGAAATGGCTTGAAGGGTGCATAGCTCATGGTGCTGAGAGAGCACATTCAGAACTATGTTAAGATGCCCGATGATCTGTACTTGATCTTATAATCATAGCCAAGAAGTTTAGCCAACCATTTATGCTGAGAGGGAGTGGTTATGCATTGATCCAATAAGTGTTTCAAGGTTTGGTGATCTGTCAAGATTGTGAATTGGCTTCCCAGAAGGTAAGGACGCCATTTATCAATTGCAAATAGGATAGCCAACATCTCCTTGTCATAAACAGATAGAATCTGATTTTTTGGTGAGAGAGCCTTACGCAAATAGGCTATTGTGTGTTTTTGTTGCGATAGGACCGCTCCAATGCCTAGGCCAGAGGCATCTATTTCATTGGTAAAGGGTTTTGTGAAATTCGGCAAGGTAAGGACCGGAGCTATGGTGATGGCCAGTTTGAGTCTTCTAGAATCTAAATGCATCTTCCGCTTCGAGTGTCAAGAGAAAATTGTCTGTTTTCAGCATGGTGGTGAGTGGGTGGGCTTTGAGTCCAAAATGCTACGCAAATCTTCTATAGTACCCAGCAAGGCCCAAGAACCCATGCAAGCCTTTCACCGTTTTGGGCTTGGGCCAATTTGTAAGGCATTGGACTTTTTCTGGGTCCACAGAAACCCTTTCGCATGTGATCACATGGCCCAAGTATTGGACAGATTGTTGAGCAAAAGCACACTTGGAGAGTGTTACTTTCAATTGATGACAATGTAATAATTGGAATACCTCCTCAATGTGTTTGATGTGAGAAGTGAAATCCAAACTACGAATCAATATGTCATAAAAAAAAAACTAAAATAAATTTGCACAAAAGATGCTTAAACACATGATTCATTAAAGCTTGGAATGTAGAAGGAGCGTTAGAGAGGCCGAATGGTTACCACTGATTTGTAATGACCTTCATGAGTCCGGAAGGCTGTTTTGTGGATGTCTTCCTCACACATCCGAATTTGGTGATATCTGGCCCGGAGATCTAACTTGGTAAAGTACTTAGCCCCATGGAGTTCATCCAATAGCTCGTCCACGACCGGAATGGGAAAACGGTCTTTGATGGTGACGGCGTTGAGATTAAGGTAGTCCACACAAAACTTCCAAGAACTTTTTTTTTTTGGACCAATAGCACCGATGATGAAAACGTGCTTCAGCTAGGGCGGATGAGCCCATTTGCTAGCATTTCATTGACTTGGGACTCTAGTTCTGTTTTCTAGGAGTGTGGATATCAATATGGGCGCACATTAATTGAGCATGCTGATGGAAGTAATGGGATTCTATGATCACTGGGCCTGGACGATAGGAGGCTCGTGAGAGTGTCAAATAGAGTGGCATAAGTGGTCCAGAGGCTCTGAATCTCAGGAAAGTGGGCCTCCATTTGGGTGACTTTTGTGCTTGCTGTACAGGACCTTGAGTAATTTGCTCTGGAGCGATCAAAGACATGATCGAATTCGAGTCTAGCTGCACCGCCTTGGCCGTGATTCCTTGTAAAACTTGGCACTTGCCATTAGCCATAAACACCATTACCTTCTCAAGGAAGTGCCAACCCACAAAACCTAGGGTGTCTAAACATTCCGCACCCAAGAGAAGATCACATCCCAGAACTAGAAGTAGCAGTAGTAGTGAAGATTTGAATTGGTATTCTTGGATGGTTATTGTCACATCGACTGCCCACAGGAGGTAGCGACCACCTTTCCTGTTGCGGAGGTGAATCGAAGTGGTGGTGCAGCCGCAATGTTGGGGCACAAACTCATTGCTACTGTTGGCATGGATTCAAAAAGTTCCATTCTGAACCGTAAACAACAAAGACGTCAATTGGTTGACCGTTGATTGATCCTCAGAAATGCATCATCTCACTGATAGACGTGTTTGTGATGGCATGCAGGGGAAGAGGTAGGTAGCTATTAGAGAGTTGGTCCTCGGTTTGTGGTTCCTCAATAGGCTGTTAATTCGAGGAGTTATAAGCTTCTAGAATAGCCATCACAGGTTTCTTACACTCGTGTCTTTGACCATGGTTCATCACAGCTAAAGCAGAGGCCCTGGGCTCTGCACTCCATGTGGTCATTGGGGGTCGACTTCCTTGAGGCACATTCTTCTCTAGGCCTTGGGTTGTTTGGGAGAGTGTTTTGGAATGGAGTGGTGGTGGTATGGGTTTGGCTTATAGTGGCTATAGAAGGTGTGTGGGGGTATGTGGAAGATTTGGCAGAGTACGGCTGAGAAGAGGTGCAGGTTGGTCGAGAAGCCTTGATGTGATTCAGCTTTAGCTCATAGCGACGTGCCAACCTTTGTGCAGAAGACAGAGTCCGAGGCTCCATGGTAATGACGTCATGTTGAATATCGGGTTTGAGGCAGCCAAGAAAGATCCGAAGGCTGTTTGGAAATTGGCGTCATTACCAGCACCGAAATACTCAAGGAAAGCTGTGGCAAAAAGGTCCCAAGTGGAGGTGGGGTTCCATTGTTCGAAGGGGTTCATCATCATGCATGCATCTGGTTCGAAGTGAGAGGCTACCATAGCAATGTGCGCTACCGGATGAATGTTTTGTCCTTTAAGGTAGCGCTTGGCCATTGTGAACCAGCCGAGGGGATCGTCACCCTGAAATCGAGGTAAATCGACTTTAGGTGGCCAAAAAAATGGGTTGTCATAATGATGGTTTTGGTGTTGTCTATGAAAAGAATTGGTGACTGAATGTGGAATGTTGAATTTCAGCAAGGTCAGGGGGTTAGGTGGTGTGGATGTGGAAGTGGAGTATGGATGATGGGGAAGGGAAGTAATGGTTGAATAGTAAGGCGGGGCAGAGGAGTTTGGTGGTGGGTGTATGTGGGGAAGAGCCAGAGAGGGAGGTGATTTGTGTTGTGAATGAGGTGGGTGGCACTAATAGGCCTATGCTCGGTGTGGGGGCTGCTAGTGAAGAAATGGAGCCAAATGTGATGGGTGAAAGCTGTGAAAATGGAGGTACCTGAGGTTGTGAGGATGTGGTTGCAATGGAGTGGATTGGTTGCCTTTGTTGAGTGAGATCCTGAACCATTGTGCTCTGTAAGGCAGCTAATTGGGCTGTGATGTGGTTTTGAAAAGAAGCTTGATTTTGACTGATAGAGTCAATGGATAAGTGCAGCTCCTCTTGAAGGAGCTCCAAAGATTGATGGCAGATGTGCCAAAGGTGGAGGTGGGACATGAGCAGAGGAGGTGGGGGTGGGGGTGGGGCCGGAAGTTTGCAAGGCCCTCATCGGAGTATACTCTGATACCAGATGTTAGGAGCAAGGAGGTAAAGAAAGGTAAAACAAGGATCAATACCAACTCTTGGTAGTTTGAATACAAGATATAGATGGAATTCCATCTGGACAAAAGAAGAAAGGGACGTTTGGTATAGGACCACCAAGACGTCATTCCAAGATGGCATGGCTAAGCTAAGCAACTGGGCCTAACGGGCCATTACAAAAGGATTAGGGGCACTTAGGTGAGCTTGTCCTAACACACAAACCCAAAAACCGTGCCCAATGCCATCCACACAACCTTAAGGAATTGAAATCCATCATTGGCAAGAGCTGTCATTGGGTCCAAGCCTCTAAGGTACACTAGCCTGGGGCGGCTAGGATTTTGGAAAGGGTGCATGAACTCTCTTAGATTTACAGAAACCAGACAGTCATTCACTTTTTTTTTTTTTTTTGGTGATGGAATAGTTTCTCTTCTTTTGTGTGATTATGTTGTTCATGTTTTAATTATTTTCACTGGAAAAAAATGTAATCGTAATGTTATTTTTTTTGACATATATATCTTCATTCGTCACTACTAGAAAATTGGCTACAAAGACTCCTTATAAGGACACATTTTTATCGAAGTGTCCTAATAACCCTACAAGGACGGCTTAAAAAAAAACAGGAGCCCCCGCCTATTGTTTTAGCCAAAAGTTAAACTTCCACTTCTTTTTCCCACCCACATTTAACTCTCTCTCTCTCTAATTGAGACTTAAGAGAGGTCAGACCTAAATCAAAATCAGATCTACCAAAATCGCAAGCCCCACCCTCCCTCGTCTACCGCAGTTTCCGATCCATATCTCTGTCTTCTCCATTGGCTCGCCGGCTTCTCAGCCTCTACCTCTCTTACTTTGATTTCTCACTCTTGAAATCACAGGCTAACACCTCAAACAAGCCAACCCAAAATCCGAATGCAAACCTTTCTTCGTCGGCTCTCTTTGTGGGTATGGATTTTAACTGGAACAAGATTGAAATGTATCAGGGGCGGAACTGTGTAGGAGGCTCCTTGGTCTATAGCCTAACCGAGATTTGGGATGAAAAACCTTCAAGTATGGGTATATCTTACTCCTAAGCCCAGAGTAGCCCACAAATAAAAAAAATTATAGCCCCTTATTTGCGGAGCGCGACCTTGTTCTTCATCCTCAGACAGGCGTAACTTTCAGTCTCTCTCATAGAGTTATAGTCTCATCTGAAATTTCATTAACCCAGACCCCAGTAACCAATTATTTCAACCAAAGACTCATAACTCTCCAAGTCTCCATACTCCAATATGAATGCACGGAACAGGTATGATTTCTTCAAACAAGCACTTTGAAAGTTTGAATTTCATCTTGAAATTGATTAACTGACTCTGTGTTTTTGATTAAATAGCCTGAAATCTTACTTGGGGAGAGCGAATTAGTGGAAGCCGAACTGATGAAGAGCTGCAGATCGGAGCTGCGGAAGTGCGGCGAGCCGGCGACTGTGAATCTTCGTTTGAAAATTAATTTTGCTTTGTGGGCTTGTGGCTTGTTTGATTATATGCTGGCTGGTTACGTATTAATTCTGTGATTTCTGTCTTCATATGAAAGAGACAGCAAGGCTAAAAGGGTCAAAGGGAATTGGTTGGATGATTATCATATTATGTTTGGTCAATGGTTTGTCTTCATATGCTGGTGCTTGCGTGCTTGGATAACTATTAGTCTGAGTTTTTTGGTTAAATGTATATATATGAAATGTGTGCGCGCGCGCGTATATATTTGTGGTTTTAGTGAAATGTGCATATTATTGATAGTATTGATAATGATTATGTGATTGCGCGCTGAGTTTGAAGTGAGTGGGTCTCGGAGGGTACGATTCAGTTAGTTTTGGATTTAAGCTTGTAATTTTTAATTTACGGGGTTTGGGTTTTATGTTCCCCCTGGGGGTTGTATGTTGCTGGTAGTTATTATGATTATAATGTTATATTAAATTCATTGCTGGCTCAGTGTGTGTGTTGCTGCTGCAGGTGAGAGTATCACTAGGTCCTTAGTTATAGAGGAACCTGGAGACCATGGAGAAGCACACTTAGTAGCTGTGGGTGAACTAGAATTCCGTAAACAATTTCTAATATTAAGTTATGCTGGAGGGTAAGGAACATTTTTCCCTTAGTGTTTTCCTTACTTATTTGGCTAATAGTCTTGGTTAAATGTATTACCTGTTTTGGGTGGTCATTTTGTTTTTATTTGTCGGAATGAAGTTGAAAGATCTGATAGCTGCAGAGGACATTAGGCATTGGAAATATTTGCCAATGGTAACGCTTGAGAGCAAAATTTGGGAATATCTAGGTCGAAAATGCATCAGCCCTGAAGACAGTCGATTGGTAATTTGCATTATCTGATTCTTGCTCAACTGTACATTATTGATTACCTTAATCTGTATACAACTCTCATGCAAGACTATTGTACTTTAAGGTATATGCAGCCACTATGAATTCTTTCAAGAAGATGTAAAAATTATCAACATCATATGTAAGTGCATTGGATATAAGTAGAGAAAATTAGATATAAACCCAAAAATATAAGCTTCTATTGAGAAAAACCCATAGATATTTTTCTTTCAATTTACACCCACTCTACATAAGCAAACCTTCCATATAGAGTATATGTCTATAATTAATGGTTTTTCTCATTCTTTTGATATATCTAATATGCCATTCTGATTATAGAGGGTTAAATTAAGTAACTTGCTTAATCTTATCATTCATTTGAATTTGAATTTGAAATATTAAGCTAAAAAATCAATCATAAACAATTATGTCCTTAATTTCTTCCTTACTTTATATTTTGATTACTGACTTGAGTATATATTTCTATATATGCTCATTACAATAGTAGTTCATTTCTAGCACAAATTTCAATTATTGTTTTCCTTATATGTAGGTATTTTGTTTTCGAATAGATTTTCAATTTTCTTTTCCTTGATGGGGTTGTTTCAAAAGATGAAAAGAGATTTTGATTCAATCACTATAGGAGAAAATGTTTTTCTTGCTTGAAAGAAAGGGCGGGGGGCAAGCATGTATGATACTTCTCTCTTGTGTCTATGAAGAACGACTAAAGAAATGTTCTTAAAGAAAAGAAAATGATTCAAGATGGGGTCAAGAAATGGGAAAAAAGCTTTTGTTATTGTGTTTTCACTTCTAGGCTCACACTCGGTGGCTCTCTATATTCTCGAAAGATTTCTAATTATAAGGTATGTATCTTGTTCTTGGATAACTTTCTTCTTCTTTTTAGGTATATTGTCATATTAATCCCATGATAGCTTTCTACTCTCAACTACTACATTTCTAATTTACCTACTGAGTAATTAGATGTAAGTGAGGCTTGAATACCATAAACCTTCAAGCTAAAAAAAGCTCATATCTTCTACGATCATAGGTATAATATAATAGAAAACCTAATAAAGAGGTATGATACAAAAAAAAAAATGATTGTAATATAGAGGTGTCTGTGTCATACAAAAAGAAACCTCCTATATATATTAGATACATACTTGAAATCAAATTAACTAGAAAAAGTGTTTTGATGATCAAGTACTTTATTATATAGGTATACGCATATATTATAGAGACTTTCAACCAAATAAGCATGGTCAACTCGCAATGATAGAATACCTAAAAAAGAGGCTGATGTTGAAAATGATTCTAATAAATAGGTTGATATGAAGATTTCTAGAAATTAAGTTAGCTAAACATGCCTGTCTAATCTTTAGGCTGTAATAAAAAAAAAACAAAAAAAAAACAATCTATTAGTTGGGTTAAAAACTTTAAACCTCTACCTTTCAGTTAGGTTGTAAGTAAAACATAAAGTTATTTTTAAAATAGAAAGTTTAAATTACCGAAAAGTAAATATCACATTCACTTAAATCTATATAACCTTTGAATTCAGAAAATTATGTAAAAAAAGATCTATAATTTTAGCAATCATGATGAATTTAATGAAAATTGCGATAATAATGAGACCAATAAAAAAGATCTATAATTAAGGTATTTAAAGATGACGTTAATTTTGCTAGTTGACTTATGTTTGGCAGATTTAAATTATGGCAATTTGTGTAATTCTTCAACAAATGAAATCTAATATTTTATCCTAGTTGGCAATAATTGAGTGTAAATTGAAAAGAAATAATAGGTGGGTTTTTTCTATTAGATCTTTTAGAAATTGGGTGTATAATGAAATGCCCCATATAAGTATGTTGGAAAGCCAATCACTATGTCCTTGCATCAAAGTAATCATCTGAGCCATTACGTAGCTAATTTTTAACTAATCATTTAGTTTGAAGATGCAAATCTTATCGATTAGTTTTAAACTTTACTCAGTTACTTCAGAGGTTAAAATATTAATTGTTAACTTCATAATTTACCCCATAATTGTTAGCTTCTTAATACAGGCACAAGCCTACCTTCGTAATCATTATTATATCTGCCTGATGTCCCTTTTATGTTTTTGATGTATTATAGAGTTTTGATTGGGATCCTGGAAGCACACAGTGTCTTGGGTTGTTACGTCAACGTGGATGGGAGTTACAGATTCAAGGTTTGTATGCTTACCTCTTTGTTATAAGTTTAATGTTTTGTTTACATGTTTGCATATGTATACACAGGAGGAGCAGAAGTTGATTACTAAGTGAAGCAGCAATGTAGATTTTATGGAAGTTTTGCTGGTGGAACTTTATGTTCTTTGTATAATTCCTTTTTATGGAAATCACTAACTATTTTTTTACCTCTGACAGCAAGCCAAAACTGTTGATATTGGCACCTGTGATCAATCGGTTCCAAAGGCATATCCAGATAAGGGTACTGTTATTTGAATTTTTTTTTTTTCTTTTTAAAAAGAGAATCAAAGGATTTCACTCCTACCCCCATGGTGACTCGAACTCATGACTTCGTACATAAGTAGTGGGTGCTCTAACCACTGAGCTAACACCACTTCGTACATAAGTAGTGGGTGCTCTAACCACTGAGCTAACACCACTTCGTACATAAGTAGTGGGTGCTCTAACCACTGTTGATATTGGCACCTGTGATCAATCGATTCCAAAGGCATATCCAGATAAGGGTACTGTTATTTGACTTGATTCCCTCTGTAATTAATTAAACTGTAGATTAATGATGGCGCCCACATTTTCTACGGTTCCTAACTTAATTTTTTGTTGTTGCCTTTGGTTGATGGGCAATGTGCTATATTCTTTGTCCTGCCAAATGAGGAGACAAATGGCTACTAGGCACAATATTCATCAACTGGTTTTACTGATATGGGGAACACAGTTGATGAAGGTATTTACAGACATTTCTACAACAAATTCAATATGCATCTATTTGCTTTTATTCATGGTGAGTTAAGATCCTAAGTTTGAAAATGTCTCTAGAGGAGTTATGGATTTTCAGCATAAAAAATTACTTGATTCATTAATTAACATGTTGCATCACTCAATTATCTATACTTAAATGTTTTTGATCTCTTATCTCCTAGTTTTCTCTTGTTCAGGGATGGAGTGAGTGAGTCATAGTTCAACCAAGCCTTGAATGTAGAATTGGATCAGATTATTGAGCTTTTAACAAAATCTTTCAAGCAAGGTTCGCTCTCTGCTCTTTCACACCTTTTTTTTTTGTTTATTTAAATTCCGTCAATTTATTTCAAGTTTTATTTTTGTCTGTGTTTTCTTAACTATTTTTTATGTTCTGTTTAATTTTTTATGCTATTTAGCAGTTTTGATTGAATGACTCCCTGCACCAAGTTTTTCAGGTTCAAATCTTTGCCTGTCTATTATTTATATCATGAACTTTATCTTATACAAGTTTAAGGTGTATATCAGTTCACTAAAGAGTTTAAACTGCAACTGTAACAAAATAATATCTTGCAGGAAATTCAAAGTTATACAAGTACAGACTTTGCTTTGGTTTGATGTAGACGACTTAAAAAAACAGGAGCAATAGTTTGCTTGGCCCGCCAAATTTTTTTGTCGAAAGTTAAACTTCCCACTTTTTTTTTCCCACAATTATTTGCACTTTAGCCTCCATTTTCCAGTTGGCCCCTCTCTTTCTCTCTCTCTTTTATTTACAGTGCAAAAAATACAGTGCAAAAAATATGTAAAGTATACACAAGGTATATTCTTCTCCGGTCTCCATTTGTTTATGTTATTGTTTCTTTGTCTGTCAGCACATATAGAACTTTCAGTATATGGGGTCTTGTTGTGACTTTGGTTCTTATGGAGATAATAAGATTATGAATGATTTAGCGATTTAATGGACATGTGGTGGTCATTAATCCTATATCTATATCTACATTACTAATTACTCTATTTTTTTACCAAGAAAGAAACAATCAAGAATATGAAGATGAAATGTTATTCATGCTTCTAACATTATTCTGCAATATTCCTTTTCATTTTTGCAAGTACCTGGAAATAATATTGACTTTGGAGTGCATAAAAACACAAGTACAAGGAAATAATTGCAGCCTTGAAATTAGCTTTTAATTTTTGGTTGCTGATGAGTTTGTTTGTGTAGTTTGCAAGTACTGAGTAATTGATTTTTATTTTTCATACTTCTGTTGCAATTGTATATGCAAATGAGACGTTGTAATACAGACTAATTTGAATTATATATTGTTGGTTGGAAGACCTGTGGTTGGATTCTAGACTTGGCTCAATCTAACTGTTGAATTTCAGGAGTGTTAATATGTACTTGATATTGGTTTGTGCTATATTTATCAGGTTATGATTGAAGATATTGGGAAGCAGATTAAGCAACTATAAACCTACAAGGTGCAGGACATTGATTTACTTGACTAGAATTGTTGAACTGTAATTTGTTATACTTTATAAATTTGTTTGCATATGGTATATTTTGATTCAGTTAATATTGCATTTGGTGGTGTATTTTGAGGGGTGTACAATTGGAGAAAGCTTCCTTTTGTTATTAATTAATTTATTTTTTTTTTGGGTTTTTTACAACTTTTAAGGACACGTTTTGAACGTCCTCTATGACTCTGTTACGTGTCCTGTTTTAGCTTTAAGGATATGAGTGTATTTTTTGTGTTCTCTTATGGTTTTAAGGACTCCATTTTCAGAGCTTTTAGGACACAGTTTGTGTGTCCTAGTATAGAATAGAGGACACATATTAGAAGATATAAGGATGCAATTTAGGTGTCCTCTTATGGATTTAAGGACATTGCATCCAGAGTTTTAAGGACACACAAACTGTGTCCTCGTATAGAAAAGAGGACAGTTTTCAGTGTCCTTGTTTGAGACTTATAATGACTGCCGGATAGAGGACTCTTTTTTAAAGAGTCCTTGTATGTATTGAAGGACACAGTTTCAGTGTCCTTAAATGGTGTTTTTCTAGTAGTGCGTAATTACAGACTGACCTGGAGTTAAGAACAGTGTACGTACAAATGAAAGTTATGGGTTTTGAGAAACCAACCTGTTTCAGTCTAGTCAATGGCATGCAACTTTTGATATAGTTTTCAAGTTCAGAGGGAAGAATAGGAAGGATATTCTTGTCCAAATCAGCGCCCCTATTTTCTTCGAGTTCTTGTTGAACTTTTTTCATCATCTGCTCCTTTATATCACTTCTCGACCTTTTGGGTATGCCGTTTTTAGCCAACCACAATCCTATCTCTCGATCTTTCTCTTCCATTTTCCGCTCCATTTTCACTTTGTGCCTACGCTCTTCTATTCTTGCAGTGTCCAACTGCATATATGTCTATTAAAAAACAAGTAATTAGGTCAGTCGATCAGTTTATTTATTTATTAACTAAGATTCTTTGTCTACCGGAATTTCTACCGTAAGGTTAAAGAAAGTTTTTCATGTAAAGATTTGAAACCTACCTGCAAATTTCCAATAAGATATATAAATAGTAGTAAACCGATTATAGAAATAAAAGCTACAAAGAAGTTTTCCCATGTATTGGTACTGGGCTGCAGGTTTGAACCAAGAGAACTGCAACATTGAAATTAAGCAGTATTAGTTTTAGGCTTTTAGCAATCTTTATTTTCAGACAAAAAATTTCATTTCATTGAACAATACTAATTACTTAAGTTTTAGCATTTAAAAAAAAAAATTAGCAAACTATATTTGCGAAATTAGTTATTTATTTATTTATTTATTATAGAAGCTCCATATGAAAGGCAAATTGATCTTAAATGTACAAACCTAAGATTTCGCACGCCCCAACAAAAACAGTTCGAAAACTTTTGTAGAAAATTAGCTGAGCTCGGTATACCGGATTGAAGGACACTGAGATATATACCGAAATCGAAGCCAGTTGTATTGGATGAATTTATAGAACAGAAATCATTTTGAAATGTGATATTTTCGACTGTACCACCATGACAGCCAAAAGTACCAGTCTCACATCCATTTCTACTTGGACAAGCATATTCCCAACAAACTGTCATTTGTTGAATAGCAAAAAAGTACCATACAGCTCCAAGTACCTATACGAACATAGCCAATACTTCATTACATTAGATCAAAGTTTAGAGAAAACTACAGTTTACAGATATTCAAATAGGAAAATAAATTCATGTAAGGAAGGAAATTAAATAACCTTACAAGGTCTATGAGGAATGTTGCCAATATTGGCAGCTAAGCAGGACAGGGAACATTGAAATAAGATCACTTAAAGCCCCTTTTCTCTTTTTTTTTTCTTTCAGAAATTATTATAAGAATAAGAACTCAAAGTTAGTTATAAAAAGCTTCAGCATTTCGATGCGTATATCATGATTGCCAGAACTGGAAATTTGGAATGATGTGCCCCGAGAAGAAACTCGAACACAAGACCACTTGTGCAAGAGGCTTGTGCCTTGCCTTCCCCCCGGCTCTAACCCGACAATCATGAATCATGATATACGCATCAAAATTTTGAATCTTTGATGACTCTTCAGATTATTCATACTTGTTGGTTTGAGGACACCAAGTCTCATTTTAAAAATTACAACTCCAACTAGAAACATTTGAATAAGAGTGGTTCTATTCAGACCTCCGTATTTGCTATATAGACCTCCTTTAATTTTTGAACAATTTTATTTCCTACTTTACCCCTCTAGAACTGGAACCGTTGCACATGTCTTTGTCTTCTATCTTATCCTCCCTGTATTTCCCAGTTTGTTTCATAATTGTTATCTACAACTTCACTTCTTTTAATTGAAATTGGGATATCAGTCGATCATGACAATTGAATAAAGACGCTTCAACTTCTTGATGTGAGTTTACTTTTATATGCCATAACCATTTCTTATTATTTGTTTTAGTATTATGAATTACAACTTGATTATCTAGCACCATGACCTGATACAAGGTTGATTTCCTAATTATACCAAAGATTTTATAGGGAGATCCATTATAAGAATATTGATAAGAGTCTGAGAATATTTTTCAAATACTTGATCAGCCATGGCACAGGCCAATGACCCCAAACCCTCACTGTGACTGTTGTTAATTCGCTTTAGGGTAGGGTGATTGATATCCAGCAGTGGGGAAAGAAAGAAGAGAAACTAAGAAACAAATAATGAAAGAGAAACAGAGAGATAGGGAGGGAGGAGAATATGGAAGAGTGTGGCCTCAATTTTTAAAGGGGCATAATAGGAAAAATAAATTTTAAAAAATTTAAGGAGGTCTACATAGTAAATGTGGAGGTCCGACTAGAATCACCCTTTGAATAATAGCTTAATCGGAACAAAAAACGAGATTTTCTTTCTTTTACTTTCCATAAAATATGAAGTCTATTTAAAGTAGTTGGACAACAAAATATTCTACTAGACCAACCAAAAGTAATTCAATCCAAAGAAAACTTAATGGAGTTAAAATAAATTGAGATAAGTATTAGATACTTACATGGCTTGCAAGTATGTACATAAAGAAGTTCAATACACCTTTAACCCATATTGCAGTCTCTCCCTTAATGGACCTCTTCGGTTCCTTACTCAAGAGGTAAATACGACATACTCGCGGAACATATTGCATCAAGATAAAGAAATTCATGATGAGCTTCCATGTATTCAAAGATCTCGACGCTCTCATTCTTGAAAAGAAAATGGGAATTAGTACCTGGACAGTGGACACCATACAATTACAGTAACAGCTTTCAAATCTAGTAACATGGGGGGAGAGAGAGAGAGCCAGCCGTAGAAATGCAAGTAGTTCCGAAAAAGGAATTTACTCTCGTACCTGAGGAAGGGGAAGAATAGCTACAATGTCGATTAAGATGTATGACTGCCAGATCGTCTTAGCTATTGCTGGTAAAAAAGTGTTCCATAAAACCTTTGCCCTGGACCGGTGCGTGTTACGGAATCTACTGATTAGACCTGAACAGCTCTCAGATCTGTAAAATTGAACAATGATGTCCATTGTATAGAAGAGATCAGTAACCGAACGTAAAGTAAGGGTTACTAGTTTCAGGTTTCTGTCCAGTCCCACACAATTCATGTCATGGTTAATGATAGGGATGTAGAGGAACAAAGGATCCAGTAAAACTGCAAATACACAAGATGTTAGAAATATCTTCTTCCACTTGTGAAGCAAACTGGCCCCGGGATCATGATGACTTTCCTCTATTGACGACCATTTTCTAGTACTCGATCCCTCTTCAATTTCCAGCTGGGAATACTTTTCTGTTTTAGTCTCTGAATGCAAATTAGGATTTCTGAATAGGATGCAAATTAAAGATACAAGTTACTTGAATATATAACTATGGCAGAAAATAAATTTGTATTGATTGATAAAAAGTTAAAGAAACTAATTAACCTTTCTGCTTGCTCTTCAGAATTCTCCACAACTGAAGTTCTGTTTGCTTTCTGTTCCGACTCGTTTACGGTGTTAGCCATATCGTTCGAGTCGTTCACGGCTACAGTTACTTCCGGGTTAGCCATGTCTCGAAGTTATATCCGTTCTGCTCATCAATAGAACCGAGTTCTTGAAGTTAACCTTACTAGAGCTGTGGAAATGTTGTAAATGATACAGCAACTTCCCTTCGAAAACCAAATCTCTAAGTACTGAATTCAATAGTAGTTCACATTTATTTTATCAAGTTGAAATAAATTATTGTTTGCCACCATTTGTTATATCAACATGTCTCGTATGATTTTTTTTCTTTGACAAAGAAAAATGTATTAAACAAAAGAGAGATCAACATCATAGGGGGAGGGGGGACATGAGACCAAAGCCCCTTATAAAGTAAAAATGCAAAAAACATTACCAAGCCATGAATATGGTTGAAGATTAACCAAAATCCAAACAATTAAAGGTTGAGATGCACTATAGGTATCTAATTGCATGCAAGATACCTTTAACTCATTTGACATTGTTTTGCCTTGAATTTTTTGTGTGAGGCTTTGGGAGCAATGTTTTAAAACGCTGAAGGCGTACCCGAGGCGTTTTCGGGAGAGCCTTGCAGCCTTAAGGCATAAGGCGCATAAGGCGTAAGCCTTACGTATAAATCACCTATATTCATGTAATTTCTACTCTTATACATACCACATTATGATTCAACCAAAAGAACATTACTAATTGTCATTCACTCACAATAAATGAAGTACTAGAAGCATATGATTCAACAAAATTACCAACATAAAATGAAATCAAGGATTTAAAGTTCAAACACCAAAGATCAAGAACAAATGTTGAAATCTACTTACATGCTTGGAAATCATCATCCTCATCAACTAGAAGACCACCATCCAAACTATCACTAGTAGTAGTACTAGAACTCATTGTTACCTGCATTATAACATAGCATCACTAACCGAGCAGCATATCAATTAAATCATGCAATCTGCCATAAATCACAACATCTCAGTGACCACAATATAATTACATGCATTCATGAGTAAAATGAAAAAGGATGGTCAGTGATACCAGATTGAATATCACCTTACAATTACCAACTCACATCAAAATTATAGAACTTGAATTTTCTTCACATCCAACTAAGGAACCGAATTTACCTGAAGGCCATAGGTTATTGCATCCCTCACAACATTCCGATATCAAAGTACACAAATAAATACCCAAAAATGAAAACAACACATATACATACATAAATGTTTGTGTGTAAATTAGGCAGACATAAATTCGTTAGGTCAGAAGTGAGACTAATAGTTATGGAATTGAAGAGTATGAACAATAATCTGAAGTACTGGCACATATATACGTCCTATAAGCTGCCTCTTTATCACACTTTCATTCCCTCTTTGAACTTCTTGCATGATCCACCCACTTGGACCAAGAAACCTATCCTCATTCAGAATCACCAATCCGTTTGCAAATAGCAAGCAAATTAATAATCCTCCATTACTCACTCAATCCCACAGAAGCATTGTCCTCAATCCCACAGAAGCATTGTCCTCAATCCCACAGAAGCATTGTCCTCAATCCCACAGAAGCATTGTCCTCAAAACCCAAACACAAGCAGAGCACCAATTCAAAACACGAACAAACAAAAGAAAAGCCTGAAATTCGACAAAAGAAAAGGAAAATGTGCTAAAAGGAACACCCATCACCAAAAGATAAGGAGTAAGCAGAACACATCTGTTAATGGGGTTTAGAGGACAATGCTTAATCTGCAAAATTGACAGTAACCCACAAACTATTGCAACCAAATTAATGGAGTTGCTGGACATATATGATTGTCTAGACAGGAACAACTCAAACCCAAGTAAATATAGACGGGAAATCGGGAATCATACCTTCAGAAGTTCAAATGGCCTGCTGCAAATCGACCTCAAATCAAGCTCAAGTTGACTGCTGCGCAATTGAAATCGAACTCCAATCAATTCCATTGAAATCGAACTCTGGGTTAGGATCGAATTTACCTTTTGGAACAGAGAGGGGCAGAGGTTTTGGAACAGAGGGGCAGAGGGATGAAATCGGATCTCCAACACCCCAGTCGCGACCTAGATAGCCTTTAAACCCAATCTGTTTCAAAACGACGTCACTTCTCATTTTTTTCTGCGCGTACGCCTATAGCGCCTTGGAGGACGCCTTTCACGCCTTTCGCGCCTTGGAGGACGCCTCACCAGCGTCGTCGCCTAACCCCTGAAACACACTCACTTTCAGGCCGGAAAATCGCTTTTTGAGCCTCAGGCGCGCCTTGAGGCGCGCTTTTTAATTCATTGTTTGGGAGAGAGCGAAGAAGATTCTCATCTAAAGCTACTTCACCCTCATCAAACCAAGTTTCATAATATCAAACCAAGTTTCATAATTGATCTCAGATTGTATGACCAAGAGGCTCTTCACTTTCCAAATCACCCCAATAAGGCAACGAAGCTTTGAACATTATGTTCTACTAAAGTAGACTCCTCAATGTCAACCAAAGTTTTCAAGAGCGGTTCAATTAATATCTCTTCTTCATTTGCAACAGTGGGCACATCTTTTTGCACTTGAGCAAGGATCTCAAAACTGTACGTTCGTAGGAAGTAGGAACTTCTGAGTGCGACTCGCAAATAAATATTTATTGTCTATTCTCAGTATTTATATAACAAAAACTAAATAACAGTCAATCACATATATTTTCCATCTCACTAACCAAAAATGACAATCCACTATCTATATGAAAGTTAAGAAACAAAAGCGCATTACTACAATCGCTCCTTGTAATGTTCACAAAAATACATACTTCTAACTACAATATTTTTATTAATTGATCAAATTGTGTATGATACCCTTTATTCTTATTGGAAATTTGCCGCACTAGGTTCTAATTGGGACATGAGTACCCCGACTCTACCGTAAATTCATTATTATAAAACAAAATCTGCATCAAGATAACCAGTACGTATCGAGGAGAAAATATCCATACTCGTAGGCACCCTGAAGTAACTTTTGTATACACCCATGAAAAAAGAAGTGGCCAACCAATGTGTGGGATGGATACATGAAAGTATATATATATATATATATATATATATATATATATATATATATTATTGTTGATATATAATTATTAGAGCTCTAATTATTATATCCAATCTAGAAAAAATCTCGTTCTCACTCCCCAAGCAAACTTACTTAATTTATTACCAAGTTGAATACTAGCGGATGAGAGGGATCTTGTTACCAAGGAATTCCTACACATAACCTTGGTAAGCAAGAAATATAGTATTTTTTTTCTTGACTGAGCAGGAAATATAGTATTATCGCATCGATATCATATATCGCTAAGGTCTAAGGAATCATTACTTGACTAAGGTTCTTGTTTTGGTGCCTGTGAATATGGGAAACAAGACTAATTTCAATTTCCACAAAGCATCAATTTGTCATGTTTAGTTTGTATCGAAAAAAAAAAGTGTTCGTGTGTAGTATTGTCTCCGGATTCTCCTCTTTCTGGCAAACTCATGTTACAGTTCGATAAATGGGACAACTTCAATGAATGGTTGTAATGGGAACAGGTTCTGAAGTTTAATGATGGTTTAGTGTTATCTCAAAAGTAGTTGATTGATCATTTATTCTAAATTTGATACTCGGATATGTCGATTATTTCTTGCCTCCATGTTGACTCAAGCCTTAGACGAACAAATATTTGAAATAAAAGTTTTAAAGTTTTCACCTCAATATTATTTTAGACGTTTTCGCTGTGCGGTTTACGAAAAATTATTTAATAAAATGCCTTGCGGGTTTCTGGAATGTAAATCGAACCTTCAGTTTATGTTTCGGGGTCTCGCGGCACTGTCACGTGCTCAAGCTGGTGAGGTGCAGTTTGGGGCGTTACATTATTTGTGGTCAGAAGGGTCATCAGCCATCTATAACCCAATCTTCTTCTATAGAATTAAAATCTTCCATTCAATTTCAATTCCACCATCCTAGAAACAAATAAGGTTGGGATGTTTCCCACCTTTTAAAAAAACAAAAAACCAAAAAAAAAAAAAGGGGGAGAGAGGGAGAGGTAGACGATAGAAGAAGATGAAGAGAATCAACAAAATAAAATAAAAAGTAATTAAGATTAGTTTTTATGTGAAAATACTATTATAACTTCAAAAAAACACCTCACATGCACCGCACATGATTAATTTTAACAGAGAAGTGAAGGAAAATAAGCCAAGGTATGAAGTTGATTTGTTTTTAAAAGTACAGGTATCATTTTGATCACTTTTGAAAGTTGTGTATCATTTTGTCCGGTGCCAAAAAGTTTAGACATTGTTGATGATAAAAACTCAACAAAAATGGAGTAGAGAGCAGCGAGAGGAGGTGAATGAATCTAAAATTTGGGAAGAATCAGATAGGGAATAATGGGCTCTAGGGTAGGATTTGTGTGTAAGGAAGGAAGATGAAGGCCCTCATTTAATAGTCTAATTGTCTTAACAAAGAGGATTGTGTTGTGCCGAAATTTTACGCTCTGACTCTCTATCCCTCTCTTTGGGTGCACGTGATCTTTGGGTTTCCTTAGCTTAAGCTGTATGTTTCAATGTTTCATGTCAATCTAAGGGTTAGTAAACCACTATGTCAGCAAAATTTACATTGCCGAATTTTTACAATCCGATTCTCTATCCCTCTCTTTGGGTGCATGCCATCTTCGGGTGTCCTTAGCTTGTTGTATATTTCATGTCAATCTAAGGGTTAATAAACCACCATGTCAGAAAAATTTACAATAAATGCAAAATTTTAGCATTCTCCCGTAAAGACATTAAAGCCATCCATGTTTTTTTTCTTTTTTCTTTTTGCCTCTTTGTTCTAAGCTTTAGGTAAGGTTGTGTTATGGTCCGAACTCTTCAATTTGTGAATCATCATTTCAAGTCTTTCCAACAAACCCAAACTAAAAAGCATTGAGTCATCTAAATATACATAAACTATACACTGTTTATTTGTTTGATACATTTGAATGACTAGAACATAGTAACACAATACTTGACCCTCCTTCAGTTAATTTAAGAGAAATTTAGAAAAATGACCATTTTTTAGGTCTTATATTGACTTTTAACTTATGTGGACCATTAATGACTTTCCAACTTATGTCAATTTATCTGGTTGGAGCACTAAGAGTTTCCTGGCATGTCCTGTGTGTAATAAAGATACCAGATCTCAACCTCTAAGGAGTGAAATTTGTTACATGACGCATCGTTCCTGGTTGAGAAAAAATCAACCATGGCGCAAACTCCCAGAACTATTCAATAATGAAGTTGAGACAAGAAGACCCCCAAAAGAGTTGTCTGGTGATGACATATTGCTTCAGCTTGCTCAGCTTCGACCTTGTAGGCCTGTTAAACACAAAGATAACCCTAATAAGAATAGGAAGCGAATAGCAGCTGAACTGAATTGGACAAAGAAGAGTATATTTTTTTGAGTTGGAGTATTGATCCAAATTGAAAATTAGACGCAACCTAGCTGTAATGCACATTGAAGAAAAAAATGTATGTGATGCAGTTATTGGGACGTTGTTGGGCTTAGATAAGAAATCCAAAGATACAATTAAAGCTCGATTAGATTTGCAAGACATGGGAATACGTGAGAGCTTGCATTCTAGAGAAGCACAGTGAAAAGTTTAAGAAGCACCTTGCCTACTATATTATAACTCCACTACAACGACTACAATTTTGTGAATGGATAAGCACTACAACATTCCCTGATGGGTATGTATCTAATATATTTCGAAATGTTAAAGATGGGAAAATCACGGGTTTAAAGACTCATGATTGCAATGTGTTGCTGCAACGGCTATTCCCAGTTGGAATTTGACCATTCTTGGGCAAAGATGTTTGTGAACCTATAGTTGAATTAGCAAGTTCTTTTTTAACAGATTTGTGCAAAAACATTAAACGTAGCAGATTTAGACCGATTGCAGCGTGACATTGTGGTTGTTTTATGCAAGCTTGAGCAGATATTCTTGCCTGCATTCTTCTACATCATGATCCACTTAGCTATGCATTTGCCACAAGAAGCCTAAATTGGCATACTAGTTGAATATAGATGGATGTTTCCGATAGAAATGTAATAAATATTATTCTTGTTTATTTTTATTGATTTATTCGAATATTTATTTACTATCACATTACTATCTACTTTGTAGGAAGGTTGGGGAATTACAAGATTACGTATGTAATAGAGCTCGACCCGAAGGTTTTATTGCTGAGGGTTATATTGCAGAAGAGTCACTAACCTTTTGCTCAATGTATCTGAGTGATATTGAGACGGTTTTCACTCGACCTGAACAGAATTATGATGGGGGTGAAACGAATGCAACGTTGTCGGTTTTTGCTCAGAATGTATGACCCCTTAGTGGGTACAAAATGGTTGAGTGGTCAGATGAAGAGAAGGAACCTGCTTATTGGTATATCTTGGACAATTGTGATGAAGTTGAACCCTTTAAAACGTGAGTGGTTAAGTTTTTATTTATTATCAACTTTATGTTTTGCTTGTATATTTGATAACCCTTTTCATGATGCGTATGTGGTCAACATTACGAAATTTTAAAAAGAGAGAGTCTAGTCAAGCTAGAAGAGGGACAAAGAAATCAGTTTCTTGCATGATTCAAGACTCGTATTACGGAATTATATAATCTGGGATTAAGTGATTGACCAAAGAATTATATGTATTAGCATTTGGTCCAGATGATAGTGTTGGTACCTACATGATGTGTAATGCAAATGGTGTTCGATGACATGTCAAACAGCTAAAGCAAACCGGAACAGTGCAGAATAGTGGGATCATGGTTCCAGGATCACATAATAATAGAGAAAGTGACTTTTATGGACAGTTGGTTAGCATTGTCAAAATTAGACTTTCCGTATGGCTACTTAGTTTTTCTATTCAAAGGTGAGTGGTTTAATACAATAAATAAAAAGAAGAGAAGAAGAACCTTTTGTGATTACCATTTGACATCGTTGAGTGTAAACGATAAATGGTACGTAAAAGTTCTGTATGTACTTGCAAAGCAAGCACAACAAGTGTTTTACCTTGATGATCCAAAGTTAGGTGCTGGTTGGAAAGTCATTCAAAATATTCGACACAGACATATATGGGATGTGCCTGAGAGTGAAGAATCTCATGATGCAGAAATAAGTGATGTTGATGGGGTAGACTAAGAAGAAGAGGCTAGCAATATCATTCATCTCATTGAAGAGAGTGTTAATTCAATACCAACACTTTGTAGAAGAGGTGTAGAACTTGAAATTGTTGGTCTAAGCAGCAAAGATATTGAACAAAGCAACATAAGTGACGATGATTTTATGGATGATAATCTCCTCTAGATGAGGAATTACCATCAAGAGATGAAGATAACACTCGAGAAAGTGATGAATACAGTGACTTAGATTAAGGTAAATGATTATAAATGTGGCTCAATAAGTGCAAATCACCATTAGTTACTTTTCCTTATATGGCTATGCCTTCCTAACTCATAATTAAACATCCTTCAGTCCTTAGCATAATTGCATATTATTGTTAACTTGGTCACTTTGTCAGTATGGTCAGTTGATTTCCATTTGGTTTATTATTTAATTATGATGTTGACCATGTGTGCAGGGAGGCTTTGCTTTCTTATCTTACGAGTGGGAGTGATGTACAAGTTTCGGGTTCATTGAGTGTGTTGGCTACTTTGTTGCAGACAGAAGGTTATATTATTGTATGGCAGATTTAATCAGAACTTCTCGCCATTGATTTCTTGTTACAAATATTATTTCAATATTTCTAGTTGAAGACTTATGAAGCATATTATGAAAGTACTCAATTTGTTCATGTTAGTTAGATTTAAAAAATGAGTTGATGTTAGAGCTCTGTTCATTACTATACTATCCGTAATAAAATTTAATCCTCCATGGCTCCATTGAAACACTAGAGACAGTGAGGCAGTGAGGGCGTGATCGCGTGACTAACTGACTGCTTGAGGCTGTCAGCTGCTGTGGGTTGGGAGCTGGGAATACACGCGATGAGTGATGAGTTGATGACGAGAATCAGCTTGGATTCTGGGAATACACGCGATGAGTCGATGACGCGAATGAATCAAACCTATAATTTTTTTTTCTTTGGGCTGGTATGGGCTGAAGGTAGAGATATATGTATACTTAAGGGTTTTTAGCCCAAAATGTTGTCTAGGCTTGAGCCCATAAAGCCTTCAACGTCGTTCCGCCCCTGATTGACAGGTTAATAACTTGGTAGTGAAAGTCAAAACCAGCAATTTGTCATGCGAAGAGATTCCAGTCATTCCACGGTTTGATTGTTGTTACAAAAATCAAACTTTAAATACAAGCCCAATCTCCTGGATAACAAGTCTTGAAACCCCCCGGAAATCCTACTCCAAATCCACATACCACATGATAGCAATCCAAGAGCACCAGCAAGAACACAAACAGCAGCACTGCATTTTGTATCGCCTCTTGCAATTTAAGTCATTTCTTTCGGTGCTTAGGGTCCACCTACAAAAGGTCACAAATTTTGATTACTTAGTCCAGTAGAATCAGTGTACACAGTAACAGCAACAACACTGCCTAGTCTCATGAGAAAAATAGAACTAGTCATAGTACAAGGGATAGTATCGTAACTTAATAGCACATGCTGAATAGCAAACAAACAATCTATTCATACAAAGACCGGAATACAACTGCTGCAACTTACAACCCAAATGACCGTTATAACGGAGGGACAATGTGGACATTTCCAAGGGCTAAAGACAGAGGATAGTAATAAGGTTAAAAAAAGTTTACCATACTTGCTCCCTTTCACGTGACAGAGTCAGAAAAGAAACTCAAGAATTCCAGAAAGGATTCCAGACTGGAGGAAACTCAAAGAAACTCTAGAAAGGATTTAGGAATTAGGGGCGGGCAGTCTTTTACGATCGACATTGTGAACCCGATCGATTGTATTATTGTTCTTTGTTCCTCCAGAAGCTACTCTCACATCTCTTTTCTTCTATTCTTACTTCTTACTCTCTCTCTTAGAAATTTACAACATTTTGGGTCTAGTCGAACTGATATCATCATTTCTCTCTCTATGGTCCCCTAATTTATGTTGCAAAATCTTCCAAGTAGAATTGAAGAAACTAAAACTATTAATTGATCAACTACAAAGCTGGGGGAAATCAATCTTTAAGTGGGATTTTTAAATTTATTGCTGCTATTGGCTTCCATTAATTTGGACTTTTAATTTTAAACATCACCAGCTAATAATTAAGCTCCATTTGCATATATTTGAAAACATGGTGATGGTTCTGGAAGGAAAGAGGAAGAACTGGAGGCGATACATGCATGTGAGTGATGATGGAGAGAATCCCAAGCGGACTGGAGGCCGGCCACTACACCATTCTTCGGACTGATCTTCACGAAGACCTCGTCGATATATGTTTGATCGACCACTTTCCTTCACTCTGGATGTGCTTTCTGCAGAGGAAAAGTCCTTACTGGGTTGATGAACACGGGGGCTCCATTTGATCGATGAGATGAAGAAGAGACGGTGGTGGGCTGCTGGCTTATCCAATACGGCGACACGCTTGGTTATTTTGTCATTTTGTGACAATAGACCAATCACTCCCTCATTTTTTTACCTTAACGACCGCCACTTTAATTCCTAATGACTGTCGCTTCGGAAATTACTAAATGCCCCTAATTTGATTGATCATGTGGTTCTGCTTATGCCAACTAAGCATTTGTCAGTGGCTGTAACCTACATCATGCGCATTCCAGCCTCCTCCTGCAAAGACTTCCAGGATAATCAACAAAATGATGCCTTCCATGCATAAGGCCATTTTTGTTTCCCAGAATCTGGGCATTGGGAAAGGAAAGTGTTTCCTTTCCTGCATTTGGGACAGCCAAGGAAGGGAAATTGGTTAGAAATTGGTCCCCCCCCCTCCCCCCGCTAAGGATTCACTTTCCCAATGGGAAAGGAAAATTATTCATTTCCTTTCACCAACCAAACATGGCCTAAATGTTAACAACTCCCATAGACCAATTTTTTGGCTACTTCATTTGAGATGTTCACGCATGCTGGATAAAACCTACAAGTCCAGTTGAAAAATAACTTCACGAGCATTCCTTGCACAAATTACAAGAAGATTTATCTATCGAGATAAATATAAAAGGAACAGATAATTTCCTCCAGAAAAGTTTTTACTTTGAACTATTATATTATTAGAGCAGTTGCCTATGCACATACACTGAGATGCTTTTCCAAATACATATGCTTGTTTATCTATAGCTAACAAGTATTCAAGACAATTATCAGAGCCCTAATCGATACGGTTGTAAATGTTTTCTCTCCCTTTCTTTAGGGTACACTCTTTGTGGGAGTGGTCAAATTCTGTTGGGCCTGCAATTAAGGCGATTAACTCCGTAGTTAGTATGACGTTAAATTTCAGTCATGAATGCGGCGATTATTACGACAATAACTACGCATAATGATTATGATTATAAGTGCGCAATGAATGACTATCATAAATATGCAATGAATGACGGTCGTAAGTACGCAATGATTAACTATTATTAGTGCAGCAATAATGTCATTATAAGTGTGTAAATAAATGCAGTCATCAAAGCAGAAATAATGGCGGCTTGTTCCCGAAGTAAGTCATCGCCTATATAAAGGAGGCTCGACGTCCAGGTAATCCATCGAATTTCGATTCTCAATACTCCACAACTAAGAAACATACTGACTTAGGCATCGGAGGGTTTTCTGCAGGTACCCCCCCCTTCTCCTTGAGCCGATGGTCAAACTTCAGGTCAACGCTCGAGGGAAGCTTCTCGATTGTTCTCGGTCAGCTCCCGCTCCAGTCCTCATTAATTGTTGGGTCAAACTCCTCTACGGAATTTTTCACCTCCAACACTCTTTAAGCGTTACTAGATGCATAAAATGTTCAAGTAAGATAAGACTTATTACTAGTCCATTCGAAACAAACACATTCAAAAACTCCAGCATGCCAAAGAAAGCTAAGAACATGAAGAAATTACCAGTCTTTGCACTCCTCACACTGCACCATGAGGTCATCCGGGTTATACGGCATCTCAGACTTGCAATACCTTCAAAAGCCAAAACACAAGTTTTTAATCATCAGTATCATTCGCAAACACCACATTTCCCATAACCAACAGACAACGCATAACGCGAAATCCACGAAACTCACACAGCAACTCTATCAGGAGTAAAAGCCCAAGTAGCAGCCTTGTACTCAAATCTACAGTAGTAATGGTCAGCTCCCACATATTCGAGCTTGGTGTAGTTCTTGAACGAGTGAACCACACGCTTTCCCTCAATGGTGTTAGCACTCTGAACATCACAGTGATCAGATAAGATATTCACCAATTCATGATCACCAAATGAATCAACTCAACACCCAGATACTGTAATCAATCATCAAACAGGCAATTACAACTCAGATCATAGAATTCTAATCGAAAAGGATTCTACCCTCCTGTTTTTGTTTTTGTTTCGATTGCCTCCGTCTTCCTCCGTAACTGAACAACTTACCCAGTTTTGGGATTTCCGAACTGGAAGTGCCGGTCATCACTCCCAAGCCGTCGATCGCTTTCATCCCTTACATCCACGGTTGGTAGTTATTTTCTCTCCAGCAGGTGCTTCAACTCCAGAGTCTCCGTGACTTGCTCTCCCAGACCAAGTTGGCCACGCTTCGACTTTCCCCAAACCCACAGAGAACCATCATCACCAATGGCCGCAGAAATGACACCGGATGCAAATGCAGAACAAACATTTACTTGATCCAGTCCCGTTACTCTCATTGGTTCATTCCACGAATCTGTGCCAATAATAACAAATGCTTAATATGCAGCAACTTATCATTTGTCAATTCATATAAAAGGCTGAAAGTCAGTCAGATAACAATTAAAAAATTCCATGAAATGGAGTTTCTCATATCAATTCAAAAAGGTGCATGCTTTTGGTAAATCTTTTTTTTTTTTTTGTCAGGTGCTTTTGGTAAATCTTGGCTACATTAACAAACTACTTTGCTAATTTTTACTCTAAAAACAATCATTGACTAAAATCATGCACTAGAATAGTAACATTACAGTTGTCAATTACTAAATTACCAGAACTAATCACAGTTTCTCTGAATTCTCAAACTCAAACCAATTTCTAAACAATCATAAAACTGCTCCAACACAATGCAAAAGTGAAAAAATACGAAAATGGTCAAATGGGTCCATCTGTGCTGCTTCTTAGAGCTCAAAGAAGCTGTATCTTTACCTCGGAGAAGGGGACCTCCACGGCCGAGCTGGGCCTCGAGGTCACGGGCCCATGCCCAAAGCTGACCCAGGGCCGGCCTTGAGTTTTCAGGGGCTCTAGGCGAAAAAAAAAAAAAAAAAAAAAAAAAAAAAAGGGGCTCCCCACCTTCAAATATATTCACAATTTTTTACCCTTTTTAAAATTAAGTAAGTTACTAAGTTTACAGCTTTTTAATAGGCTTACAGGTTTCTATAAGAATACAATTTAGTAGTATAGTCACTTGCAACTAAACTACTAAAGTCCTCACTAATACACTCTGCCTTCATAATCCATTAAACTAACTCTACCACTCAGATTCCTCTACTTTTATAAAAGTTTGTCAGTTTGATCGACTCTTCATGTCTTGGTTTTACTTTTTGAATATATATTGTCAGTATTTCAGGAGCAAAAGGTAGCAAAGGCAACAAAACTTGCCATCTTCTGCACTTGGATTCTTTTCGCATCTCTACATAATAGAGTACATCTATGTGGTTTATGTATCAAAAAAAAAATTATAGCTTGCATCCTGATACCACTACGGCACGAGTACCAGTCTACCATTATTCCATTAACAAATAACAAAGATGCACTTAATTCATAATTAGTTATAATCACTATTAGTTCAGAGTTCAGAAGAATCGAATAAGAAGAAAAATAAAGAAAACATACCCTAAAATTTTAATCATTGATTCATTGAAAAATATTTGAATTTGCAAAGAATACTTAAAGGCTTGCCTAACGAAATTGCCGTGTTCATTAGTATCAAAAGGTTAAAATCAACTGTTATTTCCTTCTTCCCAACTCTCAAATTTGCCAGAAATTCAGAAAAATTAATAAAACATTACAAAGAACAAGAAAACAAAAGAATGATTGCAGATGATGATGATTATTGGCGACGATGAATCAATGATATGATGATGAATTAGCTGCTAGGTTTTGAGATTTGAGAATTGAGAATTTGGGATTATAGAGGTGAGGTAAGAACAAGAGAAGAATCAAGTATAAAATGACAAGACATCGATATGGGCATATATTACTTTTTTTTTTTTTTACATATATAAATATATATAAACCTTGGTTTAATTTCGAGGGCCCATGAAATTTGGGGGCTACAGGCACAGGTCTGCTGGGCCTATACCCAAGGCCGGCCCTGAGCTGACCTTCGAAAGTGACGGCCAGGGAGTGGTAATGCCCCGGCGGTGACGCCGGTGATGTCAAGAGGTAGAGAAGGGACCCGAGTGGGCTCGTAGGCGTCCACACCAAGGCCCATTAAGGAAGTGGGCAAGCCCAGAGCGACATGGTTGCCGTCCACGAAGCTCATGGCGGCTGTTGTGGGGGTCATGCTATCTTTGAAACCTTTGGACAACCGCGTTCACTAGTTGCTGGTTCTTCACCAACGATCCCAGTCCTGGCATCGATCGATTACAAAATTAAATTTTTAAGCTCGGAAAAATTGTGTAATTATTTCATTTAGAAAATTCTATGGCCGTTTTGGGCGTTTGACACCTTGATCGACAACGCTGGGCCTTCTGACAATAAGAAGGTCGGGTTATGGTCCCGATCACCAATCACAAAAACATCATCATTTCAACGTTTTCAAGAGTCCAACAAAATCAAAATAAAAGTTTTTTATTTTGAAAAAAAAAAACTTTTATTTTTTTTGTAACCAAAAAATATACATCAATTGTTCACGATCGTTTGTTTAAACCGTTAAACCCAATAATCAATTAATCATGAACAAATTTCTCATTTTATTTATTATTATACAACAATAATATATAACAACTAACAGTGTGTGAGTGGACTCATTATCTCCTTAGTAGACCAATCATAACTAAGGGGGTGTATTCAATTAAGAATCTACAATATTTTTTTGTATTTTAGAAGTCTATGGGTATTCAATTGAGATTTTAAACAGTCCTTTAAAATCTTGATGTATTCGATTAAGATTTAAAATTATCCATTCAAATCTGCTGATATTCAAAAGTATACGGATTTTAAAGGATTTCATTAAATGCTGGATTTTGGAGGATTTTATAGTGCTTTTTATACATATCAAAACTCAAAAACAATCCAACCACTTCCCAAAAGATTTTGATGGATTCTTTCTTACTCAAAAAATAAAAAACCTCTTCACCCAAAAAAAAAAAGCAGGACTCAACAGATGACACTCATCCATTTTGGGTTAGACTTATTTTCCCACTATCTTCCTCTGCCTCTGCTCTCATCTAATAATTTTTTATTTTATTTTTATCACTATAGCTCTAGAAGCCTTAATCCTTCTAGCTAATGAAGCTCACTTTCAATGGTATTATTAAGATGATACATACACACATGATTCTTTTGTAAATTAGATATGAAATAAATTATGTTATTAGTTTACTACTTTATTTTTTGTGTAACATTTTGGCTTGTTAGTTTTCTCTTATTGTTCATATATCATTATACACAACATAAAGAATGGTAGATTGCCATACTTTCTTGTCATTGATATAGCATTATAGTTGGATCTATACATCCATTGCTTAATTAAAGAAGAAGAAGAAGAAAAAAAAATAATCTACCAAAAACATCATAAGCTAGGATTTATAAAATCTAAACAAATACTAGTAAATCAATCCATTAAAATCAATCAGAGTCTATATAGAATTTAAATAATCTGTGGATTAAGTAAATCCATGGATTATAAAAACTCAAACAAAGTCTTTTAAAATCTGAATTGAATACACCCCCCTAACTCACTGTTGCTAGTCTTTGTTTTAAACTTAAATAAAGCTAGGAAAGACGCAAAAAGCCAAGCCCAGGAAAAAGAAAACAAAAATACATTTCTTTAGTGAACTGTTCTCACTTCAGTGATTGATGGACGGTTGGCAATCGGGTTGTTGGAGATATCTCTGACGGTCAGCGGCAACGGTGGGCGGCGCGTTTGTCTCAACTTCTGTAGACGGGCGCGTGAGCTACGCACAAATCCATAAGCAATTTCGTGGTAATAAGCCAGATTAATAATTCTGAGTAAGCCGAGACAGTGGCATGCATACAAGAAGTAGGTCACATACGACACTTGGTCCCAAGGCTGTGGAAGCAAAAGCGACACAAGTGAAGCCACGGAGAGCGAGGCCGTACACTTGATAGCCATAAAAAGTTTTGGAGCTTGATTTGGGAACAAGTTTTGGGTGGCTCCAATGGCAAAGCAACAGAAGGCAAGTAAGCTGAGAATGGCAACCATGAACTTGGTGTGGTGGGTTTCAAATGGGAGAGTTAGAGTTCCGACAGCCGGGAACTTGATCTGGATGAAGGTCAGAAGTGTTGGCACCATGAAAGTGAAAATGGCGAAGGTGGAAGGGGCCGCTTGTCCAAAGTTGAAGATGAGGAAGATATTATTACCACGTGAACGTGGTAATAAGACCGAGGGTGTCCATTGATGGAGAAAACTGGCCATGGTAATGTTAATCTTTCGGCAAAAGGGTATTTAAGGACGAAGAGAGCAGCGAGAGCTATGATGCACTGACACGGGTACGGGGTGCGATACGATACGACACGTGGATACGTTTTTTTTCAAAATAACAGGGTACGATACGTTTTTTAAAATAATATATAATATATATATAATTATATATGGTGTTAATAAATATATTTAACAATAATCAATTTATATAACAATTTAAAATAAAAATAGATGGTTGCTGCCGATCTGCCATAGGTGTCAATTTGGACTTATTTGCTGGCAACCCGTAATTGATTTCAACCCCACTCACTATAATTGATACTAGTCTGCAATCACATGCTCTGCATGTGCAAGAATTTTTTTCACTAAAAAATTAATATTTGTAAATAGTGTTAGATATCTGCAGATAGTGGGTAGGGGAAGTAAGAGTAATGCAGATAGTGGGTAGAGGTAGTTATCTGCATAAGAAATTTTTTTGTTTTTTTTTTATTACTTTTCTATTATTTTGTTAATTACATTTATATCCCTAATTTATTAAATATTAATTTAATATAACTTATGGTGTGAGGGTATTAGAGTATCTTCACGTCCACTTTGGCTAACAAACCCTCTTCTCTTAATAATAGTATAGATAATTAGTTGATTCTTTCAACCTGGACAATGGACATACATTTGATTCCAACCCCACTCACTATAAATCTATAATTGATATAAGATGATTTTTTCAATCAGGACATAATAGATTAATAGCCCAGAACGGCCTTCAAGGCTTCAAGCATTCAACAAACAACCCACACGGGCACACCGCTTCAACCTTCAAGCATCAATCAGATCATATCCATCCCCGTCGTGAAGAAGCAACGCTTCAACCTTCAACCATCAATCAGATCATATCCACACGGCCACACGGCCACAACCTTCAACCATCAATCAGATCATATCCATCCCCGTCGTGAAGAAGCAACGCACAGAGAAAGACGCCGCGAAGAAGCAACGTACAGAGTCAGAGACGCGAAGAGAGAACTGAATCAACTGATCGAGCTGCGAAGTCGCGAATAAGCAACGAACAGAGAGTCAGAGACGCGAAGAGAGAACTGATAGAAGAGGAGTTGTGCGTATCCAAAATCAGCTCAAACCGTATCCAAGACGTATCAACAAAGTCAACCGATGCTACATTGTCAATGATACGTTTTGATGGTCTTAGATACGCACCCAGTGCGTATCTTATCCATATCCGTATCCGATACGGATACGATACACCATAGTCAGAATTTTGCCGTATCCATGCTTCATAGAGCGAGAGTAGGTGGATTTAATCGGAAATTTGGGAAGAATCAAACGGGGAGTAATGGGTTTCTGGATTGGATTTTTTTGTTTAATGAAGGAAGCTGATGGCCTTTATTTATAAAGGGTGCATGTCTTTGAACTCCCAAGAATTTGAGTTTAGGGTTTATTTAGGTCATTTATGAGAGTCCAACAACACCTATCGCCCAAGAGTATATCGGACAAATAAGTCACCCAAGAATATATCGAACAAATAAGTCATTATGAATAGTTGTCTCAGTATTCATAATTGACTTATTTGATTCTTCCCCAGTGTCTTCTTTTGTTTGACAAATGGGGCTATCCCATTTTTCAGGAGAACCAAGCTTGCAAACAAAAAATGGGCTATCCCATTTTTCACGTGGGCTATCCCATATAACTAAGGTCAGCGTGCAGATGAGAACTGCCCGCATGCAGATGAGAACTGAGTCCAGCAGTGACTGACTGCTGCATTTTTGTGTTTCTGTTCTGGGTTTGCTTCCTGTAACTATTTCCGTCTGTTGGATTTAGTTGGGAAGTCAACTTTTCTTTCCAGCTGTATTGTGGGCCTTTGTAATTGTTTATGGGGCTTTGTCTTTAATGAAATCCTTATTTCTACAAAAAAAAAAAAAAAAAAGGGCAACGCTGACCTTAGTTATATGGGTTAGCCCACGTGAAAAATGGGATAGCCCCATACATCAACAACTACTATTGTAAGAAAAGAAAGTAGTACTTATTGCTTATCTACTATTTAGGCTCTATAAGCAACAACAAGCGTCGACACTCCTTGCATGCTCCATTTCGATTACCCCAATATGAGAGTCGCTCTCAATATTGTATACAACAGTCATAATATACAATATTCCAAACTGAAGACTTTTTTGGGACGGCTATTGTGGGTAGACTTGCAACTTTGCAAGTTTCAAACTCAAATTCTTGGGAGTTCAAAGACATGCACCCTTTAAAAAGGACACCTACTCTCGCTGCTCGCTTCGTCCTTAAATACCCTTTTGCCGAAAGATTAACATTACCATGGTCAGTTTTCTCCATCAATGGATACCCTCGGTCTTATTACCACGTGAACGTGGTAATAATATCTTCCTGATCATCTTCAACTTTGGACAAGCGGCCCCTTCCACCTTCGCCATTTTCACTTTCATGGTGTCAACACTTCTGACCTTCATCCAGATCAAGTTCCCGGCCGTCGGAACTCTACCTCTCCCATTTGAAACCCACCACACCAAGTTCATGGTTGCCATTCTCAGCTTACTTGCCTTCTGTTGCTTTGCCATTGGAGCCACCCAAAACTTCTTCCCAAATCAAGCTCCAAAACTTTTTATGGCTATCAAGTGTACGGCCTCGCTCTCCGTGGCTTCGCTTGTGTCGCTTTTGCTTCCACAGCCTTGGGACCAAGTGCCGTATGTGACCTACTTCTTGTATGCATGCCACAGTCTCGGCTTACTCAGAATTATTAATCTGGCTTATTACCACGAAATTGCTTATGGATTTGTGCGTAGCTCACGCGCCCGTCTACAGAAGTTGAGACAAACGCGCCGCCCACCGTTGCCGCTGACAGTCAGAGATATCTCCAACCACCCGATTGCCAACCGTCCATCAATTACTGAAGTCAGAACAGTCCACTAAAGAAATGTATTTTTGTTTTGTTTTTCCTGCGCTTGGCTTTTTGCGTCTTTCCTAGCTTTATTTAAGTTTAGCAACAGTGAGTTAGTTATGATTGGTCTACTAAGGAGATAATGAGTGCACTCACACCCTGTTATTTGTTATATATTATTGTTGTATAATAATAAATAAGATGAGAAATTCGTTCATGATTAATTGATTATTGGGTTTAATGGTTTAAACAAACAATCGTGAACAATTGATGTATATGTGGATAACTGTAAGACACTTATTTTGATTTTGTGGGACTCTTGAAAACGTTGAAATGATGATGTTTTTGTGATTGTGATTGGGACCATAACCCGCCCTTCTTATTGTCAGAAGGCCCAGCGTTGTCGATCAAGGTGTCAAACGCCCAACTACGGCCATAGAATTTTCTAAATGAAATAATTACACAATGTTTCCGAGCTTAAAAATTTAATTTTGTAATCGATCGATGCCAGGACTGGGATCGCTGGTGAAGAACCAGCAACTAGTGAACGCGGTTGTCCAGAGGTTTCAAAGATAGCATGACCCCCACAAGGCCACAACAGCCGCCATGAGCTTCGGGGACGGCAACCATGGCGCTCTGGGCTTGCCCACTTCCTTAATGGGCCTTGGTGTGGACGCCTACGAGCCCACTCGGGTCCCTTCTCTACCTCCTGACATCACCGGCGTCACCGCCGGGGCATTACCACTCCCTGGCCGTCACTTCCAAAGGTCAGCTTTGGGCATGGGCCCGAGACCTGCCCAGCTCGGCCGTGGAGGTCCCCTTCTCCGAGGTAAAGATACAGCTTCTTTGAGATCTAAGAAGCAGCACAGATGGACCCATTTGACCATTTCCGTATTTTTTCACTTTTGCATTGTGTTGGAGCAGTTTTATGATTGTTTAGAAATTGGTTTGAGTTTGAGAATTCAGAGAAACTGTGATTAGTTCTGGTAATTTAGTAATTGACAACTGTAATGTTACTATTCTAGTGCATGATTTTAGTCAATTATTCTTTTTAGAGTAAAAATCAGCAATGTAGTTTGTTAATGTGGCCAAGATTAACCAAAAGCATGCACCTTTTTGAATTGATATGAGAAACCCCATTTCATGGAATTTTTTAGTTGTTATCTCACCTACTTTCAGCCTTTTATATGAAGCATTTGTTATCATTGGCAATGATTCGTGGAATGAACCAATGAGAGTAACGGGACTGGATCAAGTAAATGTTTGTTCTGCATTTGCATCCGGTGTCATTTCTGCGGCCATTGGAGATGGTGCTTCTCTGTGGGTTTGGGGAAAGTCAAAGCGTGGCCAACTTGGTCTGGGAGAGCTAGTCATGGAGGCTGTGGAGTTGAAGCACTTGCTGGAGAGAAAATAACTACCAACCGTGGATGTAAGGGATGAAAGCAATCGACGGCTTGGGAGTGATGGCCGGCACTTCCAGTTCGGAAATCCCAAAACTGGGTAAGTTGATCAGTTTCGGAGGAAGACGTAGGCAATCAAAACAAAAACAAAAACAAAAACAGGAGGGTAGAATCCTTTTCGATTACAATTCTATGATCTGAGTTGTAATTGCTTGTTTGATGATTGATTACAGTATCTGGGTGTTGAGTTGATTCATTTGGTGATCATGAATTGGTGAATGTCTTTTCTGATCACTGTGATGTTCAGAGTGCTAACACCATTGAGAGAAAGCGTGTGGTTCACTCGTTCAAGAACTACACGAAGCTCGGAAATGTGGGAGCTGAGCATTACTACTGTAGATTTGAGTACAAGGCTGCTACTGGGGCTTTTACTCCTGATCGATAATTCTCAGCTGCTCGACTCTGGGGACACCTATTTCATTAGAAAGAAACTCTGCGAGCAACTTTGTATGCCTAACCTTGCTGCATGGTAACAGGAGATCGGAGCGCAAGACCTCTAACTGTTTCTCAGTAACAATGTTTATCCTGTGACAATTAATTTGGTACCTTGACAACTGGCCATATTGCTTGGGATTTTGCCATTAAAAGGTATGTCTCCGTTTTGACACGCTCTGCTTTCAAATAACGGATTATAGTGGACATTTTTAACTGGTTATGTATAGGATGGAATGATGGATTGTACCTGTAGATATTAAACCAACATGAAAGAGTTTGTGCTAATTAGAAGGATTTGTAATCGGTGTATATTCAAATCCTAGCTAATTAATACTTTTTTTTTTTTTTTTGAGAATTAGCTAATTACTACTATAAATGTGGATATAACTAGGGATGACAAAAATCTCCATAGGGTAGGGTACCCATAGGGTATTCGACCCTAACGGGGAGAAATTCGGGGGAAATCGGGTAACGGGGATGGGGATCCCCAGTATTCGAATTCTGAAATCGGGTACGGGGCGGGGATGGTATTTTGATCCCCAACCCCATACCCACCCAATAAGAATTATATGAAAATATATGTAATATATATATATATAATATTTTATTTATTATTATATATATTTTTGATATTATTTATAAATAAATATTTATGTAAACTTCATATTTTTGTCAATATTTAAATTCTATTAATAAATATATTTAAAAAAAGGAAGATTCTTTTAATAAAAGATCTTTATCAACATGTTAAGTTTTCTTGATTGAAATACGAAATTTATTTTATTTTGATGTTTGATTTTAATTTCATATTTTACAATCAATCATTATTTGTATAAATTTTTATATAATAAATTAGTAGTATTGTTAACGGGGATTTGGGCGGGTACAGGAAACTAATCCCCAATGGGGAAGGGGACGGGGAATCCCCAATATCTTATTACGGGGATTGGGGAGGGTACGGGGATGTAGAATGAAGTCAGGTATGGGGATGGTAATTTAATCCCCTTACCCTACCCTCCCCATTGCCATCCCTAGATATAAGCGAGAAGAAGAGTTTTTCCTAGTTAGAGGAGGAATGTGATTTTGATTGAGAGTATAGGAGGCAACATCATACATTATTTTGTCATTTAATTATAGATTCATGATCTTTGATATTTTGTTAAGATATTTTGAGGGTGTGTTTTTTTTTAATCATATCAACAACTAGTTTAATTATAGATTCATGATCTTTGATATTTTGTTAAGATATTTTGAGGGTGTGTTTTTTTTTAATCATATCAACAACTAGTTTAATTATAGATTCATGATCTTTGATATTTTGTTAAGATATTTTGAGGGTGTGTTTTTTTTAATCATATCAACAACTAATTTTTTATGCCCTCCCACTTACAAATGGGCTAAACCTAATGGTTTTTGCATTTAATTTAGGATATACTTTTAATTAGCTTTCATATTAGCTCAAGTCTACTTATTCTCCAAGTATTGTAAACCTACAAATATGGATATTGTAATCTTTGTTAAAGAGATCATTGTTTATGTATGAAATCAGTTTAATTGCAGCATGTATTTGCCCTATTTTACGAGCTTGCTATTCCATATTTCTGGTGTCCGTTGATTGACTGTTGGAGATTTCTGTTCTGTATCTTTTCCCCATCAAGTTTGGGTTTTTCCGATACCTTTTCCCCATCAAATTTGGCTAGAGCCCTACGTACATTAGTATGTTTAATTTGTTTAGCAATCCTGCAACCTCAGTCGACGTACATCAGCAAAAATCCAGATACATAAACGGAATGAGGAAGCGAAGTCGATGGGAACACCGGGAAACTACGGCGTTTCCGTTATTGAACACCAAGCAAGGAGGCGAACTCCATCACAAAATCTTCTGGAAAACCAGCAACCGATTCTCCACATCATCCCCAAGGGATTTCTCGGATCTTCCCCAAGAACTGGTAACCAAAATCGGTGCGTCGCTCAGCTACGGCAACCTAAAAGCGGCGTCGTTGGTGTGCAAGTCGTGGTGCGACGCGCTTCGGCCGGCGAGAAAGGCCATGAAGTACAAAGAATACGAGCGTTGGGGAAAGCAGTTCAAGCAAGGCCTCTGTGGTTTTCTACCTAATATACACAATGCTCTCAAGATGTTCTTGAAGGCTGCGGAGTACGGATCAACAAGGGCTATGGTAGACGCCGGACTGATATATTGGAAGAGAGGCGAGAAAGACAAGGCCTGTGTTTTGTATCGGAGAGCTGCGGAGCTCGGAGACCGGAATGGGCAGTTCAATTTGGGACTTTCATATGTGCTAGTTCAACCTCCTCCAGAGGAAGCTATAAAGTGGTTATCTCTTGCTGCTTTTCAAGGCCATGCCGGAGCTCAATACCAACTTGCACATTGTCTGCGTCAGGGTGGGAACATGGAAGAAGCGGCCTGGTGGTGTTTGAGAGCCGCAGAAGGTGGTTATGTACGTGCTATGTATAATGTATCCATGTGCTACGAGTATGGGGAAGGGTTAGTTCAGTGTGATCACCAAGCAAGAAAGTGGATGAAGTTGGCAGCTGATTGTGGCCACAGTAAAGCTCAAGATTATGTACTTCATCACCAGTAAGTTTACTCCATCGTGTAATGATTGTGCTGTATTGAGTATTGACTTTATTTTCCTTTCAGTACGAGTGCTTGGTTCCAACTTTCAAGTTTTTTCTCTCTTTTTGAAAGGAATAGCTAAATCAGCCTTAAATAAAAATAGATAGTCTCACCTTGTCTATCGTAATCTGTAAAATTAAAGAACTCTAGTACTTTTATGTTGTCTAATATATTTCAACTAGAAAAAAACTACCCATCAGTTGCTCCATTTGTTTTACAATAATGATTACAAACCAAAAACAACACAAAACTATAAATTAAACTAACACTCTCATTATCTTAATCCAGAGACGATTTGTTTCTTCCATCTTTCTCTACTTGCTTTTAATAATACCGCTTCCAAAGGGGATGAAATCTGCTGTCCCCAAAAATCATGTGCCAAGCCTGTCTCCATATTCTGATTGGTCCATTAAGATTAAAAAATGAAAGAAAGATTAAGATAATGATTTTTTTAATCATTCTAGGCCAATCAAAACATGGGGATAGTGTTGGGAGAGGGTTTTTGGGACAGCAGATTTCCTTCCCTTCCAAAGAAAAGAGTTTCATAGCAAAAGTTCTCATAAAGAAGCGATCCAAACTGAGTTCAAAACTAGATTGAAGTCAACCAGTAGAAATATATTTTAAAACCGGCTAGTCAAACATCAATAATGTTCACCTGAACAATAACTAATCAAGAAAATTATTCTAAACCATAATTGAATATAAATCTAAGAGTAGAAAAATTATTTTTAGGAGCTATTTTTTTTTTTTTTTTTTTACACCATTAAATTTACTCCGGTATTGGCATTTGGCACCGGCACAAGGGGCGCATGTGATTCTTATCCAACCACTGAACAATGCAATCTCCATGATAAAGGTGCGAGCACGGCAATTTCGTAAGCATCAGCTGATCATCACTGTCATTCCCTCCTTCTACACCATCCAAGTCATCTAAGGCTCTCCCTACAAATAAGTGAATAGCACATGGTGTCTCTATGTTGGTATCTTCCAAATCATCAAGCCTCAGTTACTCCAGATGATAGTGTTGGTACCTACACGATCTATAATGCAAATGGTGTTCGATGGCATGTCAAACAGCTAGAGCAAACCAGAACAGTACAGAATAGTGGGATCATGGTTTTGGGATCACATAATAACAGAGAAATTGAGAAAGTGACTTTTATGGACAGTTGGTTAGCATTGTCAAAATTAGACTTTCCATATGGCTATTCAATTTTTCTATTCAAAGGTGAGTGGTTTAATACAATAAATACAAATAAGAGAAGAAGAACCATTCGTGATTACCATTTGACATCGTTGAATGTAAACGATAAATGGTATGTAAAAGATCTGTATGTTCTTGCAAAGCAAGCACAACAAGTGTTTTACCTTGATGATCCGAAGTTAGGTGTTGGTTGGAAAGTCATTCAAAATATTCGACACAGGCATCTATGGGATGTGCCTGAGAATGAAGAATCTCATGATGCAGAAATAAGTTATGTTGATGGGGTAGACCAAGAAGTAGAGGCTAGCAATGTCATTAATCCCTTTGAAGAGAATGTTAATTCAATACCAACACTTTGTAGAAGAGATGTCGAACTTGAAATTATTGGTCTGAGCAACAAAGATATTGAATAAAGCAACATAAGTGACGATGATTTTATCGATGATAATCTCCTCTAGATGAGGAATTACCATCAAGAGATGAAGATAACACTCGAGAAAGTGATGAATACAGTGACTTAGTGTACATACCGCCTATATTACATACCGCCAAGCATAATCAACGACCTCATAGGTGGGCCCCACAGCATGGTTAGCCCCACCTATGGCATGCATCCGGTAGACCGACACCAGAGCTACGTTGCCGTGGTGGAGGTCGGCCGGTATCTAGTCGGGAGGCTACTCTCCCATGCTCTCCAAAAGGCTTCAAGAGAAGCAATATGTGTATTATGTCCCACATCGAAAATGTAAACTAGATGGGGACTTCCTTTAGCTATAAGAGGAAGTCTTCCCCTTCTTAGAAGGGATGGATCCATGATCCCTATACTTGTATCACTACAAAAGCTACTTGGTCTCACTACTAGTGGAATCTCTAAGTGGACGTAGCCTTGCCTCAAGGGCAAGGTAAACCACTATACATGCTTGTGTCTCTCTCTCTCTCTCTCTCTCCCATCATGATCCACACTTAGTTCTCGTTCCGTATTCTCACACAGAAACACTTAGATTAAGATAAATGATTATAAATGTGGCTCAATAAGTGCAAATCATCATTAGTTACTTTTCCTTATATGGCTATGCCTTCCTAACTCATAATTAAACATCTTTTAGTCTTGAGCATAATTGCATATTATTGTTAACTTGGTCACTTTGTCAGTATGGTTAGTTAATTTCTATTTTGTTTATTATTTAAATAATAATTATGATGTTGACCATTTGTGCAGGGAGGCTTTGCTTTCTTATCTTACGAGTGGGAGTGATGTACAAGTTTCGAGTTCATTGATTGTGCTGGCTACTTTGTTGCAGACAAAAGGTTATGTTATTGTATGGCAGATTTAATCAGAACTTCTCGTCATTGATTTCTTGTTACAGATATTATTTCAATATTTCTAGTTGAAGACTTATAAAGCATATCATGAAAGTGCTTAATTTGTTCATGTTAGTTAGATTTAAAAAGAGAGTTGGTATTAGGGCTCTGTTTATTACTGTATTATCCGTAATAAATTTAAACTTTTGGTAAAAAAAAAAAAACACAGTTCTACTTATATAATTGGCGACAACCCTTAGGCCTTCGATTTGTTGCCTAATATAATTCAATAATTTATTGAAAATTAAAATTTAATTTTTTCTAAAAAAATTAAAATTTGAGATTAAGAGAAGACGAAGTGAGTTTCGTCCCCTATTATCTGGAAAATGGAAAAGGCATACTGTTCCTTATCCAAGGTGTGGCAGTCGAACCATCATCCGTTGACTAATCCAGAAAGCTTATAAGTAGGCATATACATATGTTCCAGTAAACCAAACAGAGAAAGAAATGTCAATGAGTACGAGACAAACAGATTGACAGGTTAATAACTTCGTAGTGAAAGTCGCAACCAGCAATTTGTCATACCAAGAGATTCCAGTCATTCCACGGTTTGATTGTTGAGATACAAAAATAAAACTTTCAATACAAGCCTAATCTCCTGGATAACAAGTCCTGAAACCCTCCGGAAACCCTACTCCAAATCCACATACCACATGATAGCAATCCAAGAGCACCAGCAAGAAAACAAACAGCAGCACTGCATTTTGTATCGCCTCTTGCAGTCTAAGTCATTTCTTTCGGTGCTTAGGGTCCACCTGCAAGAGGTCACAAATTTTGATTACTCAGTCCAGTAAAATCAGTGTACACAGTAACAGCAACAACACTGCCTGGTCTCATTAGAAAAATAGAACTAGTCATAGTACAAGAGATAATTCGTAACTCAATAGCACATGCTGAATAGCAAACAAACAATCCGACTTCCCGGATAATTAACAAAATGCTGCCTTCTATAAATGTTAACAACTCCCATAGACCAATTTTTTGGCTACTTCATTTGAGATGTTCACGCATGCTGGATGAAACCTACAAGTCCAGTTGTAAAATAACTTCATGAGCATTCATTGCACAAATTTAAGAAGGGTCATGCAAGAAGATTTATCTATCGAGATAAATATAAAAGGAAGAGATACAACTACATTGCACAACAGACCCAAATTTCCTCCAGAAAAGTTTTTACTTTGAACTATTATATTATTAGAGCAGTTGCCCATGCTGTATGCTGCAACCAAAGTATTTACGAGGACATTCAAATGAAAAGGAGAGACTCAATAATTTTGCAACAATGACCCAAATTTCCTTCCAACAAGATTCCATTTATATATCATGAGCAGAGGCCCATCATGAAGTTCTGTAACCACTTCTTAAGCTTCAATTTGAACAACAATTTCAGAGTAATAAACATATAGATAACTAAGCTTTCCATGGTGCAACTCTTGAAGTTGGTTAAAGTACAAACCACCAGGAGGCAGAGCAAAGTATAGTTGCACACTTGCAAGTGGCACATTGCACATACACTGAGATGCTTTTCCAAATACAAATGCTTGTTTATCTATAGCTAACAAGTATTCAAGACAATTATCAGAGCCCTAATAGATACTGTTTTAAATGTTTTTTCTCCCTTTCTCTAGGGTACACTCTTTAATCGTTACTAGATGCATAAAATGTTGAAGTAAGATAGACTTGTTACTAGTCCATTCGAAACAAACACATTCAAAAACTCCAACATGCCAAAGAAAGCTAAGAACATGAAGAAATTACCAGTCTTTGCACTCCTCACATTGCACCATGAGGTCATGCGGCATCTCAGACTTGCAATACCTTCAAGAGCCAAAACACAAAACACAAATTTTTAATCATCAGTCTCATTGGCAAACACCACATTTCCCATAACCATCAGACAGCGCATAACGCAAAGACCAGGAAACTCACGTAGCAACTCTTATCAGGAGTAAAAGCCCCAGTAGCAGCCTTGTACTCAAACATACAGTAGTAATGCTCAGCTCCCACATTTCCGAGCATCGTGTAGTTCTTGAACGAGTGAACCACACACTCTCCCTCAATGGTGTTAGCACTCTGAACATCACAGTGATCAGACATGATATTCACCAATTCATGATCACCAAATGAATCAACACCCAGATACTGTAATCAATCATCAAACAAGCAATTACAACTCAGATCATAGAATTCTAATCGAAAAGGATTCTACCCTCCTGTTTTTGTTTATGTTTCGATTGCCTCCGTCTTCGTCCGAAACTGATCAACTTACCCAGTTTTGGGATTTCCGAACTGGAAGTGCCGGTCGTCACTCCCAAGCCGTCGATCGCTTTCATCCCTTACATCCACGGTTGGTAGTTATTTTCTCTCCAGCAAGTGCTTCAACTCCACAGCCTCCATGACTTGCTCTCCCAGAGACCAAGTTGGCCACACTTTGACTTTCCCCAAACCCACAGAGAACCATCATCTCCAATGGCCGCAGAAATGACACCGGATGCAAATGCAGAACAAACATTTACTTGAACCAGTCCCGTTACTCTCATTGGTTCATTCCACGAATCTCTGCCAATAATAACAAATGCTTAATATGCAACAACTTATCATTTCTCAATTCATATAAAAGGCTGAAAGTCAGTCAGATAACAATTAAAAAATTCCATGAAATGGGGTTTCTCATATCAATTCAAAAAGATGCATGCTTTTGGTTAATCTTGGCCACATTAACAAACTACATTGCTGATTTTTTGGCTACTTCATTTGAGATGTTCACGCATGCTGGATGAAACCTACAAGTCCAGTTGTAAAATACCTTCATGAGCGTTCATTGCACAAATTTAAGAAGGGTCATGCAAGAAGATTTATCTACTGAGATAAATATAAAAGGAAGAGATATAACTACATTGCACAACACACCCAAATTTCCTCCAGAAAAGTTTTTACTTTGAACTATTATATTATTAGAGCAGTTGCCCATGCTGTATACTGCAACCAAAGTATCTATGAGGACATTCAAATGAAAAGGGGAGATTCAATAATTTTGCAACAATGACCCAAATTTCCTTCCAACAAGATTCCATTTATATATCGTGAGCAGAGGCCCACCATGAAGTTCTGTAACCACTTCTTAAGCTTCAATTTGAACAACAATTTCAGAGTAACAAACATGTAGATAACTAAGCTTTCCATGGTGCAACACTTGAAGTTGGTTAAAGTACACACCACAAGGTGCAACTCTTGAAGTTGGTTAAAAGTACAAACCACCAGGAGGCAGAGCAAAGTATAGTTGCACACTTGCAAGTGGCACATTGCACATACACTGAGATGCTTTTCCAAATACAAATGCTTGTTTATCTATAGCTAACAAGTACTCAAGACAATTATCAGAACCCTAATAGATACTGTTTTAAATGTTTTTTCTCCCTTTCTTTAGGGTACACTCTTTAAGCGTTACTAGATGCATAAAATGTTCAAGTAAGAATAAATTCGAAACAAACACATTCAAAAACTCCAACATGCCAAAGAAAGCTAAGAACATGAAGAAATTACCAGTCTTTGCACTCCTCACACTGCACCATGAGGTCATCCGGGTTATACGGCATCTCAGACATGCAATACCTTCAAAAGCCAAAAGCCAAAACACAAGTTTTTAATCATCAGTCTCATTGGCAAACACCACATTTCCCATAACCAACAGACAACGCATAATGCAAAGACCACGAAACTCACACAGCAACTCTATCAGGAGTAAAAGCCCCAGTAGCAGCCTCGTACTCAAATCTACAGTAGATTATGCACAGCTCCCACATTTTCGAGCTTGGTGTAGTTCTTGAACGAGTGAACCACACGCTTTCCCTCAATGGTGTTAGCTCTCTGAACATCACAGTGATCAGACAAGATATTCACCTATTAATGATCACCAAATGAATCAACTCAACACCCAGATACTGTAATCAATCATCCAACAAGCAATTACAACTCAGATCATAGAATTCTAATCGAAAAGGATTCTACCCTCCTGTTTTTGTTTTTGTTTCGATTGCCTCCGTCTTCCTCCGAAACTGATCAACTTACCCAGTTTTGGGATTTCCGAACTGGGAGTGCCGGTCATCACTCCCAAGCCGTCAATCGCTTTCATCCCTTACATCCACGGTTGGTAGTTATTTTCTCTCCAGCAAGTGCTTCAACTCCACAGCCTCCATGACTTGCTCTCCCAGAGACCAAGTTGGCCACACTTCGACTTTCCCCAAACCCACAGAGAACCATCATCTCCAATGGCCGCAGAAATGACACCGGATGCAAAATGCAGAACAAACATTTACTTGATCCAATCCCGTTACTCTCATTGGTTCGTTCCACGAATCTCTGCCAATAATAACAAATGCTTAATATGCAGCAACTTATCATTTCTCAATTCATATAAAAGGCTGAAAGTAAGTGAGATAACAACTAAAAAATTCCATGAAATGGGGTTTCTCATATCAATTCAAAAAGGTGCATGCTTTTGGTTAATCTTGGCCACATTAACAAACTACATTGCTGATTTTTACTCTAAAAACAATCATTGACAAAAATCATGCACTAGAATAGTAACATTATAGTTGTCAATTACTAAATTACCAGAACTAATCACAGTTTCTCTGAATTCTCAAACTCAAACCAATTTCTAAACCAATCATAAAACTGCTCCAACACAATGCAAAAGTGAAAAAAATACGGAAATGGTCAAATGGGTCCATCTGTGCTGCTTCTTAGAGCTCAAAGAAGCTGTGTCTTTACCTCGGAGAAGGGGACCTCCACGGCCGAGCTGGGCCTCGAGGTCTCGGCCCCCATGCCCAAAGCTGACCTTCGGAAGTGACGGCCAGGGAGTGGTAATGCCCCGGCGGTGACGCCGGTGATGTCAGGAGGTAGAGAAGGGGCCCGAGTGGGCTCGTAGGCGTCCACACCAAGGCCCATTAAGGAAGTGGGCAAGCCCAGAGCGCCATGGTTGCCATCCCCGAAGCTCATGGCAGCTGTTGTGGGGGTCATGCTATCTTTGAAACCTTTGGACAACCGCGTTCACTTGTTGCTGGTTCTTCACAACCAGCGATCCTGGCATCTTACAAAATTAAATTTTTTAAGCTCGGAAAAATTGTGTATTTATTTCATTTAGAAAATTCTGTGGCCGTTTTGGGCGTTTGACACCTTGATCGACAACGCTGGGCCTTCTGACAATAAAGAAGGTCGGGTTATGGTCCCAATCACAAAAACATGATCATTTCAACGTTTTCAAGAGTCCAACAAAATCAAAATAAAAGTCTTATCCATATATACATCAATTGTTCACGATTGTTTGTTTAAACCATTAAACCCAATAATCAATTAATCATGAACGAATTTCTCATTTTATTTATTATTATACAACAATAATATATAACAAATAACGGTTTGTGAGTGAATTCATGATCAACTTAGTAGACCAATCATAACTAACTCATTTTATTTATTATTGCACAACAATAATATATAACAAATAACAGGGTGTGAGTGCTCCTTAGTAGACCAATCATAACTAACTCACTATTGCTAATCTTTGTTTTAAACTTAAATAAAGCTGGGAAAGACGCAAAAAGCCCAGCGCAGGAAAAACAAAGCAAAAATACATTTCTTTAGTGGACTGTTCTGACATCAAGTGATTGATGGACCGTTGGCAATCGGGTGGTTGGAGATATCTGTGACTGTCAGCGGCAACGGTGGGCGGCGCGTTTGTCTCAACTGCTGTAGACGGGCGCGTGAGCTACGCACAAATCCATAAGCGATGTCGTGGTAATAAGCCAGATTAATATTTCTGAGTAAGCCGAGACAGTGGCATGCATACCAGAAGTATGTCACATACGGCACTTGGTCCCAAGGCTGTGGAAGCAAAAGCGACACAAGCGAAGCCACCGAGAGCGAGGCCGTACACTTGATAGCCATAAAAAGTTTTGGAGCGTGATTTGGGAAGAAGTTTTGGGTGGCTCCAATGGCAAAGCAACAGAAGGCAAGTAAGCTGAGAATGGCAACCACGAACTTGGTGTGGTGGGTTTCAAACGGGATGAAGGTGAGAAGTGTCTGGATGAAGGTGAGAAGTGTCGACACCATGAAAGTGAAAATGGCGAAGGTGGAAGGGGCCGCTTGTCCAAAGTTGAAGATGAGGAAGATATTATTACCACGTGAACGTGGTAATAAGACCGAGGGTGTCCATTGATGGAGAAAACTGGCCATGGTAATGTTAATCTTTCGGCAAAAGGGTATTTAAGGACGAAGAGAGCAGCGAGAGTAGGTGGATTTAATCGGAAATTTGGGAAGAATCAAACGGGAAGTAATGGGTTTCTGGATTGGGTTTGTGTTTAATGAAGGAAGCTGTGGCCTTTTTCCTTTTATAAGGAAGTCCAGACACTCCAATATTTTTTTCTTATATTGGAATTTCCTTGGAATTTCCTTTTAGAGGTGTTTATTGGAGTGCGATGAGGTGTTTATTATCGCGCGATAATAAAGGTCACATCATCAAGGATCATCAAGGTCAATCATCAAGGTCAATCATCAAGGTCAATCATCCTTGATGATCCTTGATGATTGACCTTGATGATTGACCTTGATGATCCTTGATGATGTGACCTTTATTATCGCGCGATAATAAACACCTCATCGCACTCCAATAAACACCTCTAAAAGGAAATTCCAAGGAAATTCCAATATAAGAAAAAAATATTGGAGTGTCTGGACTTCCTTATAAAAGGAAAAAGGCCACAGCTTCCTTCATTAAACACAAACCCAATCCAGAAACCCATTACTTCCCGTTTGATTCTTCCCAAATTTCCGATTAAATCCACCTACTCTCGCTGCTCTCTTCGTCCTTAAATACCCTTTTGCCGAAAGATTAACATTACCATGGCCAGTTTTCTCCATCAATGGACACCCTCGGTCTTATTACCACGTTCACGTGGTAATAATATCTTCCTCATCTTCAACTTTGGACAAGCGGCCCCTTCCACCTTCGCCATTTTCACTTTCATGGTGTCGACACTTCTCACCTTCATCCAGACACTTCTCACCTTCATCCCGTTTGAAACCCACCACACCAAGTTCGTGGTTGCCATTCTCAGCTTACTTGCCTTCTGTTGCTTTGCCATTGGAGCCACCCAAAACTTCTTCCCAAATCACGCTCCAAAACTTTTTATGGCTATCAAGTGTACGGCCTCGCTCTCGGTGGCTTCGCTTGTGTCGCTTTTGCTTCCACAGCCTTGGGACCAAGTGCCGTATGTGACATACTTCTGGTATGCATGCCACTGTCTCGGCTTACTCAGAAATATTAATCTGGCTTATTACCACGACATCGCTTATGGATTTGTGCGTAGCTCACGCGCCCGTCTACAGCAGTTGAGACAAACGCGCCGCCCACCGTTGCCGCTGACAGTCACAGATATCTCCAACCACCCGATTGCCAACGGTCCATCAATCACTTGATGTCAGAACAGTCCACTAAAGAAATGTATTTTTGCTTTGTTTTTCCTGCGCTGGGCTTTTTGCGTCTTTCCCAGCTTTATTTAAGTTTAAAACAAAGATTAGCAATAGTGAGTTAGTTATGATTGGTCTACTAAGGAGCACTCACACCCTGTTATTTGTTATATATTATTGTTGTGCAATAATAAATAAAATGAGTTAGTTATGATTGGTCTACTAAGTTGATCATGAATTCACTCACAAACCGTTATTTGTTATATATTATTGTTGTATAATAATAAATAAAATGAGAAATTCGTTCATGATTAATTGATTATTGGGTTTAATGGTTTAAACAAACAATCGTGAACAATTGATGTATATATGGATAAGACTTTTATTTTGATTTTGTTGGACTCTTGAAAACGTTGAAATGATCATGTTTTTGTGATTGGGACCATAACCCGACCTTCTTTATTGTCAGAAGGCCCAGCGTTGTCGATCAAGGTGTCAAACGCCCAAAACGGCCACAGAATTTTCTAAATGAAATAAATACACAATTTTTCCGAGCTTAAAAAATTTAATTTTGTAAGATGCCAGGATCGCTGGTTGTGAAGAACCAGCAACAAGTGAACGCGGTTGTCCAAAGGTTTCAAAGATAGCATGACCCCCACAACAGCTGCCATGAGCTTCGGGGATGGCAACCATGGCGCTCTGGGCTTGCCCACTTCCTTAATGGGCCTTGGTGTGGACGCCTACGAGCCCACTCGGGCCCCTTCTCTACCTCCTGACATCACCGGCGTCACCGCCGGGGCATTACCACTCCCTGGCCGTCACTTCCGAAGGTCAGCTTTGGGCATGGGGGCCGAGACCTCGAGGCCCAGCTCGGCCGTGGAGGTCCCCTTCTCCGAGGTAAAGACACAGCTTCTTTGAGCTCTAAGAAGCAGCACAGATGGACCCATTTGACCATTTCCGTATTTTTTTCACTTTTGCATTGTGTTGGAGCAGTTTTATGATTGGTTTAGAAATTGGTTTGAGTTTGAGAATTCAGAGAAACTGTGATTAGTTCTGGTAATTTAGTAATTGACAACTATAATGTTACTATTCTAGTGCATGATTTTTGTCAATGATTGTTTTTAGAGTAAAAATCAGCAATGTAGTTTGTTAATGTGGCCAAGATTAACCAAAAGCATGCACCTTTTTGAATTGATATGAGAAACCCCATTTCATGGAATTTTTTAGTTGTTATCTCACTTACTTTCAGCCTTTTATATGAATTGAGAAATGATAAGTTGCTGCATATTAAGCATTTGTTATTATTGGCAGAGATTCGTGGAACGAACCAATGAGAGTAACGGGATTGGATCAAGTAAATGTTTGTTCTGCATTTTGCATCCGGTGTCATTTCTGCGGCCATTGGAGATGATGGTTCTCTGTGGGTTTGGGGAAAGTCGAAGTGTGGCCAACTTGGTCTCTGGGAGAGCAAGTCATGGAGGCTGTGGAGTTGAAGCACTTGCTGGAGAGAAAATAACTACCAACCGTGGATGTAAGGGATGAAAGCGATCGACGGCTTGGGAGTGATGACCGGCACTCCCAGTTCGGAAATCCCAAAACTGGGTAAGTTGATCAGTTTCGGAGGAAGACGGAGGCAATCGAAACAAAAACAAAAACAGGAGGGTAGAATCCTTTTCGATTAGAATTCTATGATCTGAGTTGTAATTGCTTGTTTGATGATTGATTACAGTATCTGGGTGTTGAGTTGATTCATTTGGTGATCATGAATTGGTGAATATCTTGTCTGATCACTGTGATGTTCAGAGTGCTAACACCATTGAGGGAGAGTGTGTGGTTCACTCGTTCAAGAACTACACCAAGCTCGAAAATGTGGGAGCTGAGCATTACTACTGTAGATTTGAGTACAAGGCTGCTACTGAGGCTTTTACTCCTGATAAGAGTTGCTGTGTGAGTTTCGTGGTCTTTGCGTTATGCATTGTCTGTTGGTTATGGGAAATGTGGTGTTTGCCGTATAACCCGGATGATCTCATGGTGCAGTGTGAGGAGTGCAAAGACTGGTAATTTCTTCATGTTCTTAGCTTTCTTTGGCAGGCTGGAGTTTTTGAATGTGTTTGTTTCGAATGGACTAGTAATAAGTCTTATCTTACTTGAACATTTTATGCATCTAGTAACGCTTAAAGAGTGTGCTCTAAAGAAAGGGAGAAAAAACATTTAAAACAGTATCTATTAGGGCTCTGATAATTGTCTTGAATACTTGTTAGCTATAGATAAACAAGCATATGTATTTGGAAAAGCATCTCAGTGTATGTGCAATGTGCCACTTGCAAGTGTGCAACTGTACTTTGGTCTGCCTCCTTGTGGTTTCTACTTTAACCAACTTCAAGTGTTGCACCATGGATAGCTTAGTTATCTATATGTTTATTACTCTGAAATTGTTGTTCAAATTGAAGCTTAAGAAGTGGTTACAGAACTTCATGATGGGCCTGTGCTCATCATATATAAATGGAATGTTGTTGGAAGGAAATTTGGGTCATTGTTGGAAAATTATTGAATCTTCCCTTTTCATTTGAATGTCCCATAGATACTTTGGTTGCAGTATACAGCATGGGCAACTGCTCTAATAATATAATAGTTCAAAGTACAAAAAATTATGGAGGAAATTTGGGTCTGTTGTGCAATGTAGTTATATCTCTTCCTTTTATATTTATCTCGATAGATAAATCTTCTTGCATGACCCTTCTTAAATTTGTCTGAATGCTCATGAAGTTATTTTACAACTGGACTTGTAGGTTTCATCCAGCATGCGTGAACATCTCAATTCTCAAATGAAGTAGCCAAAAAATTGGTCTATGGGAGTTGTTAACATTTATAGAAGGCAGCATTTTGTTAATTATCCGGTAAGTCTTTGCAGGAATGGATTGTTTGTTTGCTATTCAGCATGTGCTGTTGAGTTATGAACTATCCCTTGTACTATGACTAGTCCAATTCTTCTAATGAGAATAGGCAGTGTTGTAGCTGTTACTGTGTACACTGATTCTACTGGACTGAGTAATCAAAATTTGTGACCTTTTTGCCGGTGGACCCTAAGCACCGGAAGAAATGACTTAAATTGCAAGGGGCGATACAAAATGCAGGGCTGCTGTTTGTGTTCTTGCTGGTGCTCTCTGGATTGCTATCATGTGGTAAGTGGATTTGCAGTAGAGTTTCCAGAGGGTTTCAGGACTTGTTATTCAGGAGATTAGGCTTGTATTGAAAGTTTTATTTTTGTATCTCAACAATCAAACCGTCAATACTAGAAAAAGGACTTAAGGGGACACATCTATGTGTGCCCATAGGGACACGTGTGCCCATTGATGCAAAGGGGACACATAGCCAATTTGTGCCTATTGCTAGTGTTCCTATTGCTAAATGGAACACGAGTTATGCGTCCCTAAATAACAAAGTGGGACCCATGGTTTCTCAAACTACAAATATAATATAAATACCATACATTTGTATAAATACACTACACCTATTGGGGACACTTCAGCTATCTGTGCCCATTGGGAGAATTTTCATTTCTTTTGGCTTCCCCCTCCCTAATGGGGAATAATTGCAAACCCAGGAAAAAAAAATTCAATATTCATTAAATACCACAACAGTAAATAATACAAGGGAATAGTAATCACACAATCCCGTTATATCTTTTTCATTAAACTCAAATATTCAACAATACATCAACAAATAAACTCAAATTTTAAACTTTTGAGTAGAGAGAGAGAGAGAGAGAGAGAGAGAGAGAGAGAGAGAATTATTTACCAGCATAATTTATATATATATATATATATATATATATATAGTCCTTTCATCAGCAGGATTTGAAGAAGCAAGTGAATTCTTGAATTTCAGCTCTTCCTTCTAAGTTGATGAGAAGATGAGATGCTTCCACAGGTTAGGAAGGTCGTTTAGATTGGATCTTGACCTCTTTGATGCACTCGTTACCTACATGAGGACATGCTCAAGTCCATCAAATAGATTAAACAGAACCATCAAATAATTTCACTATAAGAACACACGCTGGTCCCTACAAAATTTACAAGTTTCATTTTGTGCTCAGACATAAAAACCATTGTAAAATGGTACTGTCTATTATCTAATTTTTTGAACTTCGAGCGTGCTTTTCTTTAATAGTCTCAGAACACTCACCTGCACTGTATTATTATTTCCAAGATCCAGCAACCAAAATCCAATAATAAAGACAAAAGCTGCCCCTTTTCTGGTACCTTTGAAGATTCTGCATTTTCTTACGTGAGTTGGCTAACAGTAGATGAATTTTTGCAATATAAAATACAAAGAATCAAAAGAAAGCAACCAACCTGCAAGCTCGCGTGTATCTACTAATAAGTATCTAATGTCTGGGCTTTAACAGTAGATGACTTTTTTTTTTTAAGCTGCAACAGATCAGGAAGCTTTGTCAGGGCTTAAGCAAAGCTTCTTCTCGAACATCAAAGCACTTTGGTAATAAAATGCAGGAAAGAAAGAAAGAAAAGAATTAAAGAAAGCACTACCTTTAGAGGTGGAGCAGAGTAAATGTATGATAGCAAGGATCCACCCAGAGCAAGGTAAAAGACTATTGGGAAATCATGTGCTGCATAAAATGGACACCATTTCATCATCGAAATCCATCCAAGTATATTTACAAGAGCCAGTCCACCATTTACATTACTTACCCACACATCCAATATACCAGCTGAGACAAGACCTCCTAACAGCAGTACCCAGATTTGAGTATAACCTGATGGAATTCAAGAAGGAAAAAAGAAAAAAAGAACAAGATAAGAAAATTCAGTCACTGCCGATAGTTATCCATACATAGTTCAGTGAATTACATAGATACCATTTAGTATCTAAACATATTAAGACAGAAGAGGTAGAGTACAATTGATTAATTTTTTGTTCCAACCAGGGATTTCAAATTTTCCACGGCCTCTTGCCCAAATTTCCTTTTCATTGAGCTAAGAAGATAAATTATTTTTTGTTCTTGGACATGCGTCAAAGTCTCCATGCCCCAGACCTAGATGTTAATAATGCAATCTACAATAGTCTAATACAAGCGCAAAAGGAGTTGAGAGACTTAGAGAGGTAGTATACTCTACACTATCCTTCTACTTTGAGTATTGCAATCACTAAAAGCACTCTGCATATAAGAAATTCTGAGCCCTTTTCAATGGAAGATTGTAAAAAGAGAACGGGGAAGAACCCATTAGACATAGTTTCCTAGGTGCAAAACCTATAGCTCTAAAGAAGTCAAATTCACAGACTCAAATTAATGGACAATAATTTCATGATCAATGAGCCAGCTCCTCTCAAGTCCTTCACAGTTTCAAACAAAGGAACCACACGCAGCCTGTTCTAAGATATATGAAAACTCTGTTTTGTAGATAGTGTAATTGCAATTTTAACATCAGTAATGAAAAACTTACAGGCTTTAATTTAATTCCCAATTTAAGAAAATTTCAGTCTTCCCCTTCCTACTTTAATATCTTACCCATACAAGTCAAAGATGCTAAGTAACCATTGACATAAGTATGAGGTGATCCATAGCAAGTAACAGAAAAACCACCTTCTAATACCAAGCCAATCTATTTTCTATGCAATGGAGAATCAAGATGGATCATAACGGTGCTTAACAACTACAGCTACATTTGATGTGCAAACGAAGTAACAAAATGACAGTATTGTGAAAATTACCATCATTTTCTATAAATCTAAAGAAATAATCCAATGAATAAATGAACTGCAAATATCAGATGGTGAAACAAAAAGGTTACCATCGAGGAAGAATGTAACTAAAGAAGGACCATTTAATCTAGCAGTATCAACATAGAGCATACTTACGTTCCACCAGGACATGGCTTTCCTATCTCTCCACTAACGGCAAGTCGTGCATCTTTTTGCAAAAGCCCCACAGCAAGGACATCACTTGCTTGCCAATTACAACGTACATGGTAGCATTATTATCAATTTTAACAAACAATTCATGTATAGAAACTATGCAACTGGAAATTGAAGTTTCTTCGCCTTGTAAATGCAAAGCTGGAATACGAATCAATTTAGATGCCATGGAAATCACATACGCTCCAAGTGAATCACTCCCAAGAGAACGGGGGAGAACTCAATTCAATTGAAAACCCTAAATTACTCAATCAAATAACCAATTACTCAATTGAAGCCCTAAAATCCCCAATTACTCAATTCAATGCACAAACTTCCTACCCTTGACAATTAAACTGAAACCCAGATCTTCAATTTCACACAAACAATAATTGAGGAAGAGATTGAAGTACTTGAAGTGGTCGATGGCGCCGGAGCAGTCTTTCATTCTTAACCATAGCCATTTCCCAGTACCAAATACCCTACCGAAACGCTTTGATAAACCAGAAGAGCAGAGTGGGACTGTGATTCGATAAAGATATGGCAAATTGAGACACTTTTGGGACAAGTCTCCATATGGGTGTTCTAGTTTCAAAAGATATTGACAGAGCGAGAGAGGGCAACTACTGTCGGTGGTGATACGAATCTGGAGGAGGAGTCATCGGTGGCCGCCGCTGGGACTACCGTTGGTCTTTGCTGGAGAGGGTAGCGGCAGATCTGTGAGAGAGAGAGAGAGAGAGAGAGTGTGTGTGTGTGTGTGTGTGAGATATGAGTTTAGGTATACAAGGACGTATTCGCAGGCATTCTAAATTTAAAAAAGGACGTATTCATATGAATTGGTCCGCATTGTGGGGCTAAATTTTGAATGGGGACACCTATTGTGTGCCTAAAATTTTCAATAGGCACATATTGCTGATATATGAGTGTTTTTGATGAAATTGGAAGTTGAGGGACTGAATTGATTTTGGACTCAAACCACAAGATAGTAACCAACCCTATATATATATATATATATATATATATGTAATATGGATTTTGATTAACCTATTAAGTGACTAACTGAGTGACTGGATCTCTCAGTTGAGACATCTCTGATTCCCTTGTAACCAATTAAAAGAAACGCCAGTGCCGTAGGTACTAGTTGCTTCTGCATCTTAAGATACACAGTTCAAAGGAAAGATGAAAATAAAAAATCAATACATTCGTGCTAAGAAATGGCAAGATGTTGATATAACCAAGAAAGCATGCCTCTGTAACACAATAAACAAATAGATAACGAAACTCAACGACGATATCACTAGAGCACATAAAACATAATTACTTACAATTTGATACAAAACAGTTCACAAGAGTTTTTGCTGTGACAATATTAAGGATATCAAATCCTCCAAGGATTTATCGAGAGATGTTGCATCAGTACTAGAAAACAAAACGTATGAACCTTAAGCCAATTGAGACTTCACTTAGTCAAAATGATATATTGAAAGAGGTAAAACAAATCCATGCATTTATGGTAGGTCTCAATACCTTTGAGAAAAACTATCCTCATAATTGGTATGAAAGACTTCGTGTATCACTTGAGTGTCTGCTAGATTAGAACGCTAGACACAATGCTGAATACTCATCAAAATATTAACAAAAACAAGAGCAAAAATATGTCTTTGAAGTTAGAGCAACTCCAACAGCTTTCCCTATAATTTCTATATTATAGGGAAGCAAATGTCAAAGCTTTAGAGCAACTCCAACAGCTTCCCTATAATTTCTGTATTATAAAGAAGCAAAAGTCAAAACTTTAGCCTATTTTTATTCTCCAACTCCAACAGATTCCCTATTTTACAGCACTATCTAAAATCTCTACAATTCTTCCCTAAAATTTTAGAGATTGCTGTAAATATAGGGAATTTAGTTTTCTTTCCTCACTATCCCTAAAATAAGGATAGTTATAGGAAATCTGTTGGAGCAAAAAAAGCTATATTTTCCCTAAAATAGAGAAAAATTAAAATATGGGGAAGCTGTTAGAGTTGCTCTTAGCCTCTTTTTCTCCTCTAACTCCAACAGATTCTCTATTTTATATCAATCTTTAAAATCTTTATAATTGTTCCTTAAAATTTTAGAGATTACTGTAAATTTAGGGAATTTTGTTTTCTCTTTCCTCACTATCCCTAAAATGGGGATAGTTATAGGAAATCTGTTGGAGCAGAAGAGACTTATTTTTTCCTAAAATAGAGAAAAATCAAAATATGGGGAAACTGTTGGAGTTTCTCTTAAAAGTGCGTGTTTACCTGTGATAGAACAGACATTGAAAGAGTATCCCATGAATTATCCATGCGCATAGAATATGAGAAAACCTGCATTGATTAAATCGAGTCTCGCCAAATTGTTCCAGGAAAGTCTGCAATTAACAATATCGAGTCTCACTGAATGAGTAATGCGCTGCCATTTCGACTGTCATTGCTTCGTGACGGTTTCGCGGCCCTAGGTCCCAGAGAAAGGTTGACGAGAAATTGGGAATTCTAGTTTGGGGGTTTTGGCGCTTATTCGATTTAATTTCTATAAATTCAAACATAAGAGAAACTAAGGATGGAGAGAATTGCAGCGGAGAAGTGATAGCGGAGCATGGTCAGGCCGCCATGACTCTGATACACTAAAATTTCAACTATGGACCAAGAAGGAAGAAGGAAGAAGGAAGAAAGAGAAAGGAAAAGAAAGGTGGAGAGAGCTGAGGAGGGGTCTTTTAGAAAGAAAAAAATGTAATTCTCTTCTCATTTTACTATAATAGAGGTTAAAAGTAGTAATTAAGGTTGTAATTTTGATAATGCTTCGATATTCCAAGCTTAAGTCATAAAATTGATGACAAAACGAATTATGGTAAAAAGTGGTAATCAAGTTTTAATTAGTGTTAGTATTTCATTATTACAAGTTTGAGAAACATTTTACCAATTAAAGAACGAATTGTGGTAAAAAGTGGTAATCTAGTTGTAATAAGTGTTAATACTTCACTATTACAAGTCTTCAGAACCACCTTACTAATAAAACAATGAATGTGTTGCTATACTGGTAAAACTTCATATATTTAAGTAAATTTGTGTGAGTCCTTTATAGTGTAATGAGGTTGTCTATTTTGTAAATACTGTCCTTTAGGAGTTATTTACTTATTTGGTGATTTCCTTATTTTACGACAATTGAGGTCCAAAGTAGTAATCAAGGTTATATTTGTGGTAATTCTTCAATATTACAAGTTTGAAAACCATTTGATCGATGAGACAATAAATTGTTATAGATCTAGTAATCAAGCTCTTATTTGTGGTAATTTTTTATATTACAAGTCTGAGAATCATTTTACTAATATGACAATGAATTGCTGTCAAAGTGGTAAAACTTTATGTATATACTGTAAATGAGGTGCGAGTCCTTAATTGTATAATAAAGTTCTCCATTTTGTAATTAATACTTTTTTTTTTTGTAAATCTCATCACCCAAGAACTGGTAACCAAAATCGGTGCATCGATAAGCTACCAGAGCCTGAAAACGACATCGAGGGTGTGCAAGTCGTGGTGCCACACGCTTCGGCCTGCGAGAAAGGCCATGAAGTACAAAGATTGCGAGCATTGGGGAGAGCAGTTCAAGTATGGCCGCAGTGGTTTTCAATGTAATATACACAATACTCTCAAGATGTACTTGAAGGCTGCGGAGTACAGATCGACAAGGGCTATGGTGAACGCCAGACTGATATATTAGGAGAGAGGCGAGACCGACAAAGCCTGTGCTTTGTATCGAAGAGCTAGGGAGCTTGGAGACCGAAATGAGCAGTTCAATTTGGGACTTTCATATGTGCTAGGTCAACCTCCAAATCCAGATGAAGCTATAAAGTGGTTATGTCTCGCTTCTTTTGAAGGCCATGCCCGAGCTCAATACCAACTTGCACATTGTCTGCGTCAGGGTGGGAACATGAAAGAAGCAGTTGGGTGGTTTTTGAGAGCTGCCGAAGGTGGTTATGTACATGCTATGTATAATGTATCCATGTGCTACAAGCATGGGGAAGGGTTAGTTCAGTGTGATCACCGAGCAAGAAAGTGGATGAAGTTGGCAGCTGATTGCGGCCACAGTAAAAGTTAAGATTATATACTTCATGACCAATAAGTTTACTCCATTGTGGAATGATTGTGCTGTATTGAGTGTTGACTTTATTTTCCTTTCAATACGGGTGCTTGGTTCCAACTTTCGACTTTTTTCTTTCTTTTTGAAAGGAATAGCTAAATCAGCCTTAAATAAAAATGTATAGTTGGATAGACATGTTGTCACCTTGTGCATCGTAATCTATCAAGAGTATATCCCAAATAAACTTAAAGATCTCTAGTACTTTTATGTTGTCTAATATGTTTCAACTAGAAAAGACTACCCCATCAGTTGCTGCATTTGCTTTACAATAATGATTACAAACCAAAACAAAATAAGGCTAACACAAAATTATAAAATAATGGGTTTTTGTCCATTTATCTTAATTTAAGGGATTTTTTTCCCACTTACTCCATTAAGTTTTTTCAATTCTTTCTTACCCAAAACACTCTAAGGAAGTCTTCCTCAATACCCAATTAAGTTTTTTTTTTTTTTTTTAAACTATTTTACCCTCACCCCTTTGTTACATAGAGAGAGAGAGAGAGAGAGAATGGAAGAGAGAGAAACTATAGGAGACTTCACCGGAGTTCGATCACCAGCAGAGCAGATTCCTATCACCGGCCACCGAAATCCAGCCAACAATTGCCAGATTCCTGTCACTGGCCGCGGGATTCCTATCACCGACCGCCACTCTCCATGTTTCTCTAAAAATCTAGCCGGAGGTCCCCAAAGAGATCGTCGGAGATCTCATAAGTCACCGGAAAGGTTTATTACCCCCAATAAACCTCTATTGCCCCAATAGATGGGCAACAGACGTCTATTGCCCCCCTAATAGCAGTTTATTGCCCTCCAATAGAATTTTCAGTCACCGGAATGAAAACTAATTTCCCTAAATTTAGACAAATAAACCTTGATTAAAGAAAAAAAAACGAGGAGATTGCATCAATTCAAAACGTCTATTATCCCCCAATAGACGTCTATTGCCCCCCAATAGAACTTTCAGTCGTCGGAATGAGAACTAATCTTCACTACACCAAAAACTGCATCACACGACGGCACAAAAACGTTGTGTGATTTGGAGACTCACCGTCGTCTATCTCGATGTTGTCTGATGAAAAATCAGACGACGGTGAATTTACCGTTGTATGATATAAAGTCAGTCAACGTATATTCCTTAACACCGTTGTCCCAGAACTTCACAGATGCCTGACACATCCATGCACAGCAGTTCACACAACATAATTTGCTTTTATGCCGTTGTGGGTTAAGATTTTCATACAACGGTTTTGTAGTTTGTCTGTTGTGTGATTTAGAATAAGACAACTGTGTTCTAGTATTTTCTGTTGTGTGATTTAGAGAAAGACAACTATGTTCTAGTATTTTCTGTTGTGTGATTTAGAGAAGGACAACTATGTTCTAGTATTTTCTATTGTATGAGCTTAAAACTAGACGACGTTACTTATTGAAATCCATTGTGTGATATCTAGAACTGTGTTGTGTGAATACCCAAATTTTGAATAGATATAAATTAATAGTGAACAATTGGAATACAAATTGAATGCAAACCATCAAATGATCAATATTTGTACCAAAAGCATTGTGATACATCAATTCATCAAATATTGAATTTAAGGAACATTGTTAAAGCATTCATACATCTCATAGACTAAGAAGCTTTTAAGTTTTCTAGCTAAGTTTTACATGATGAAAGAAAATATAGCTTGCTGCAATGCCGGGTACTCCATGCTTGATCTTCCAATGACTCTTTATGCAACAGTCCACCATATAGTTCCTGACATAATTTACAAATGCAATGAAAACAAAAGGGATTATGCCTTACTACATAATAATGCTCTATAGTAATGTTCATTCTTGCATAGCACACTTAAAAGAAGACATATATACTCCTCAAAGTTTTGTATTGCTTGTTTAGAAAAATTATGGAGTCAAGAGAAATCACCCGAAAAACCTACACCAAGTATGCATCAAAAATGAGATTCTCTGCCTTGAAAGTTTCCCAAAGCTGATAATTTCATAAAAACACACACAAAAGGGAGAATCACTCAAAGTTACCTCCAATGGAGAAGATCATAGTGGTACAATAGTTCCATCAAGCTACTGAACCTGAGTGCTTCTCTCCAACACATCTATTGCACCCTGCCATAATGTAGCACCTCATTTTAGAAGTGAAATCTTAAACATTCTGAGGAAATTGAAAGAAAAATGGAGTGCAAGAACATACGACTGTCCATGCTAATGTTCAAAGTTGTAACCACATAAATAAAATGAACCATTTTAAGTCTAGAGTTTGGCTTACCTAGTAAATCTATATTACTTGGATCCCACACTTCAAGATGCTTCAGGAAGCCCCATCTTCTCAACAAAAACCTGAAACGATAGTGAACCAAAGTTAACAAAATGACTTGCTTTCATAGGATGGAAATAGTTGACAAACATACTCAGTTTTTTTTTCTTTTCCCTGAAACTAGGAATTAATGATATGACCCTAACAAGTTTAAGTTGTGCATCCGAATTCAACACAACCCCATAGAGGTTTTCATCAATCAACCAACCCAGATTCAATAAATTAAGCAAAAACTATTGTAAGTTTTATAAGTTTCATTTTGTACTCAGACATAAAAACCATTGTAAAATATCAAAATGTACAAAGTAAAATACATAAAGTAAACTTGAGAGAAAAATACAAAAATGATAGATATATCAAACTGTTACTCAAATATGAAATGGTCATTGTCGCCCTATGAACAGGTTTAATGGTCAACTGTAATTTGGTGAATATGGGCACTGCACACATACAAATCAAATAATGCTTCTTCAGTAGTCTTCAAGTGCAAACTATATACATGGAATACTTATTATTTCAAGAGAGACAAGAAATGTTACCTTAATTACTGTATGATTGGGCATCCATTGCAGAGAAACCAGAGTAAAAAACTTTGTTAGATAAATTATTTAAGATTGTTTAACAATTGATATACACAAAAAATAACAAGATAAAGACACACCAAACCTGTTTTGCATGCATATTGGGTATGCATTCCAGGCTTCCTCTTGCTGAAATAAGAGGTTTTACAAGTAAGATAATGTAACCCGGAGATACACAACAATTGACAGCATGAAGTGTATTGATCAATGGTCCACAAGCATAGATCTAACATTCTAAAGAGATCACAATCACTGATTGTGGTAGTCAATCAATGACCAATACATATCAATTTTTAAAAGAAATATAGTTCTATCAATTTCCTTGAGTAATATTTAAACTATAGAAATTTATTAATTGACAAAATGAAATAATTCAAAATTTTTAAAGTGAACATCATAAAAATCTGTATCATAGCTTGAACATTGTTGAGCTAACCTAGTCCATTGCTAGCCCTTACTTGTTGCATAGGTGCCCTGTTTATTGTCCAGAGTTCAGAGCATGATGTCTTTATTTCGGAGCAGCTTTGTTGGGCTCCGTTGGAAAATGGGGGATTACGGTTCCCAGAACTATGTTGCTTATCATAATTTATCTCCTAAAATTTATCTTAACTTTCTTTAAAAACTCAACACACGTGTGAAGTTTGTCTAGTGTCTTTTTACCAAATAAAAAAGAATAAAAGAAAAAAAAAAAGGAACAGTTCAAATGATAAACAAAATTTTGGGAGACAGTTCTCTATTAAAACGTAACTCAAGAACTCAAGCCAGCAACAATTGTATTGTTGTCATAAAAAAAAAAAAAAGAACCATTATCGATTTGAGTCTCAGAATTACGTACTCAAGATGATGATGATGATGATGCGCAAATAATATGCATCCATGTGTTCTGACATGCATGACATTATGTTTGATTGCCACCAAAATTTGACAGCGATTGTCAGATCATCACTATCCACCTGGTGGAACCTGTAGAGAACAGAAATAGCAATTAGGAAAGAAATAGTTGCAATATGTTCACAGAGAGAGAGAGAGAGAGCACGCCTAACAAAATACTGTTCATGGATTTTAAATCTTACCAGTCTTCAGGAATAAATAGCGCATCCCTTGCATGAAGAATGAGAGTACTCCATTGAAGATTCTGCTCTTGGATAATTAGAAAAGTCAAGGTTGTCTAAAGGAACAGAACTACCAAGAGGGGGTACAATTCAACTATTGGAAGACTGCACATAAAGTAAGTAGAAAAAGAAAAGATAGAAAATAGACTAGAAGCATAAACTTTCAAGTAGGTAGAGAAAAGAAAAGAGATTTGATCTGCATTCATACTCTGCAGAAAGTACCGTACTTATGATTTGATGCCTCCCCATATATTGGCATAGGGTATAACACCGGAGCTGCTGAAGGAGGCCATAAAACCACTGTGAAGCATACAAGTTTGTTTTTTTTTTTTTTTTTTTAAATAGAGAGAACTCTAATAGACAATAGTCGTGCAAAATTGAACAAACTTCTTTCTTCAATCCAAGTCATTCTTTATATAAACATATATAATCACTATGAAGTTGGAAGCAGCCCAATACATTCAAAAAATCAGAGAAAATTATTTGACCTTGTTTACAGCCAGAAACAAAGCAGAGAAGGTTATGGTGTGGATCATAGTGAGTGCTTGATGTAGCTTGAGCATTGTTCATCCAGAGGTTGACAGGAATTAGTGATTTATCCTCCAAAAATGTAGGCTATAGAAAACAACCAGTGGACATTTGTGATTAACAATGAGAAAATTAACAAAGTAACAAAGTAAACTATATCCTACATAACAGTTTTTATTTTCCACAAGACCAATGTATCCACTCTCACTCTACATCAAGAACTCTAATGCTTCTCCTCAAAATTTCACCTTCCAGTATTGAGTTAATAGCTATTACCTAGCCTTCACCTTCCAAAACTAATGTAGTCAATCTAATCCCAGGTCTAACAGAAACCACAAACAAGGGTCTCACCTTTGCTTGATATTGAGCAACCAAAGACAAGATCGTTAAACTGAACCTTAACTTGTTGCTTAATTGCTATCGAGATTCTTGATTAACACAACTGCAAATATATTTACTACAGAAAAACCTTGTGATCTGCATGTATTTTGTTTTCAACTAATGCATATAAAATTGACATCTTAAAATTTCACATTGAGTAAAGAGACCTACAAACCAAACCACATTGAGTAAAAAGCGGTTGCAGAGATAATATCAGTGACTGAAACAATGATGGTTTCTGGTTGCAATTGCTGAAAGAAAATCAATTCCAATTGAATAGAAAGACTGAAAGATTTCTTCAAAAAAAAAAAAAAAAAAGACTGCAAGAGAGGTTTGATTATTACCTGGAGAAGATGATTGAGGCCTTGAGAGCTTCCCGTTCTCTTTCTAGTTCTCTGTGAAGAAGAAGAAAACGCTTAGCTTCTCAAACACATTACAGCTACCTCAAAACCCATTACAGATACCTCAAACACAACCCCCAAAACCCAGAAACACAACCCAGAAAACCCAGTGGCTTTCAATTTATGAGCAAATCAGTGACCACCCAAAACAACCCATCACTCCATCAACAACTACAAGATTATCCACAAATCATCGACTACCCAATGCCCATCACTCCATCATCTCTAAATTACACAAACACCCATTGCAATATCGAAAACCTTGGGTTCAGTTCATCATCTAAAAAAGGCAATTTCTACTAAAATAAAGAACAAAAGAGCTACTAGCGGTCCAGAAAAGTAAAATCAACAACGAAGGAATCTAAAAAGCACTGAACATGAAGCGAATTTCAAGCAAAATTGAGAGGATAAAGATGATAGTGATACCATCGGGGTGGGAGGAGAAAAGAGAAGGAGGAAGGGCAAGGCGGAGCTCCGGCGTGGACTGCGTCTTTGGCGGATCTGGTGAATTTGAGAAGAAAGATGAGAGAACAGGTGTGAATGAAGAGAAGAAGAGAAGAAATACCCAGTGCGGATCTTGCAAAGAATGATATTTGTCTTCTCTCTGGGGCTGAAGAAATAGCCTAATCAAGTAGAACCCAACTCGATTGGTCAGAACCCAAATCCCCCATTTCAGCAGAATGAAAAAACCCCCAAATCGAACCCAACTCGAACCCTAATCGAGTAGAACCCAAATCGAATGAATAGAACCTAAATCCAGACATTGAAAGATGGTGATTGGTGATGGCTAAGTGTTTTGAGAAGATGGTGAAGAAAAGCTCCAAATTTTGCTTGAAATGAAGAAAAGCTCGAGGTTTCTCTCTCAGATAGGAAAAATGGCCAAGTCGTTAACTTTGTTTGAGTATGACCTCAAGTTGGCTAAGGCAATAGGCATTAATTTTTTTTTTTTTTTTTTAACTCAGACAGACAACGTATAGATACGTTTATGTTGTCTGATTTGTTACATAGCTGAGGGAATAAAAGATGGAAATTTCCCGCCTCTGCAATCAAAATGTTAGGTTTCGCGCTTAGGCTAGTCATTTCTCATTCACATAACAGAAATAGTTCATTCTGTTGTTGGAACTTGCAAGCATTGTAATACCCCGAAAAATCCAAATTAATTTCCGATGACATTTTAGAATGATTTCGTGATCATGGGGGGAAGTACGAGGCTTTGAGGGTTGTGAATATTGCTCGAACAATTTTATTTCGAAATCGTACGTCATTTAGGGGCGTCTCAAAAAGTGACTTTTTATATGTTTGGAATTTGGGAAAATTTCCTTCATGAAAGTCGTAGAGCTCATCGATACGATCGCGTGTATATGCGGAACACGAAAATCGGAGTTCGTATGAATTAGTTATGATTTTTCGAAAAAGTTTCCAGTTTTGTATAAAGCTTCCATTTTCGGAAACTTCCAATTTTATTTTTCATTCTCTCCCTTTTGGGAAAACGGCGCGCGTTTTCTCTCTCTTCCTCCCGCTTCGAGCTCGGCCGGAAACCACTGCAAATTCTTCTCCGGCATTGTTCTTGCTCCACAGGCCACCAATCTTCACCAAACTTCTTCCATTGGCTTCGCCTCTTCCTTTCCCACCCGTCTGTGGTGGCCTTGCACGGCGGCGCTGCCTGTAACTGCGGCGGTGACCTCGTTCCGATTTGAGTTCGATTTTAGTCAACGCCGGTTTTCTCCTAGCTCCGGCGACGAAAACTTCCGATCCTTGGCTCCATGAACTCCCCTCAACCTGCTGATCATCATACTAGGAGGATTGCACCTAGAGTGACCGGTTTCACGTTCGTCGGAGCTCGGTAAGTTTTCGATCCGAAACGAAAATCTTTAGATCGGTATATCTCGAGCTGTAGTGCATCGTTTTGATTGATTCTTTTTCCAGTTGGTTCTCCTTGATGTTCTTAACAACTCTCTAGAAGGAATCGAGGCCTAAAATTGAAGTTTTTACGTCAAAAATCGAGCTCGTCGGTTTCTGGAAATTCTGGCCGGTTTCTGGAAATTTTCCGGCCACCTTCAAACTGTTCAAGGTACTTTTCGACCCCTTCCGGTCATTTTCAGACTTCGTGCTAGTTATGAAAGTTGTTGAGCTTGATGAGAGGAAGAGGAGCAGCCAGGCCCCGACACCATTGGCGGTGGTCGGCGGCGGCTCTGCCCTTTTTCCGGCGACCTTTTCCGGCCACCTCCGGGGGTCAAAAATGTGATTTCTTTACAGTTTTAGATTCTACGTTTCGATGCGATCGTTTGCATATATAATTCATAATTTTTGGATATCGTATGATTTAGTTATGAATTTTTACGGTTTAGATCGATTTCGATAATCCAATTAATGTTTTTCGAAGATCGGACCGTCCGATGGACTTGTAGTTTTGATATATTGATCGTATGACTGTCCCAGTGACTTTGTGAGGTCACAGGCGAAGATCCGACCGTTGGATCTTCGTATAATTGTGAATTAGGGTGTTGGAAGGCGATTCGTGAGAATCCGACCGTCGGATTTTCATGAAATTTTGTGGAGATGTTTATAAGGACGATTCAGGAAGATCTGACCGTTGGATCTTCGTGATAATTTTGGGGGATGATCCTATGGGCGATCCGTGAGGATCCGACCGTTGGATCGTCATATAATTTCGATCCGACCGTTGGATCGTCTTTATTTTCAGATCCGACCGTTGGATCATCTTTATTTTCGAATCCGACAGTTGGATCGTCTTTATTTTAGAATCCGCCCGTTGGATCGTCTTTATTTTAGAATCCGCCCGTTGGATCGTCTTTATTTTAGAATCCGACCGTTGGATCGTCTTTATTTTTATTTATGAGTTGTTGGCTAAGTTATATCATATTGGATTTAGGTGATTGACGGTCTTTCTTGGTGAGCGGTTTTGGCGTGTTTTTGTGAAATTGAAGACGCAGCGGGATTAGAGGTGAGTAAACCTCACGTGGTTCATATTACGAACCAAATAAATTTAATTATTTTATTTTGTCGTAATTGTGTGAAAATATTTATGAAATAAATATTTGTTTTAAATCATATGGACTTGATCAACTACGGTCCATAGGTAAGTAAAATGATTTTATTATACAAATGAATTTCACGGTTTTTATACTTGAACTATAGTTAGTATTAGTGGTCATTCCTGCGTGGATGATTAAGTATATATATATATTTACGTGAAATATATATGTTGACTTGGCGTGTGATTGGTATGATGAAATGATTGAGAATTGATTGGATACTATTCAAGCTATTAATCTCCCATTTAATTGTTGAATAATGAAATGTTGATCATGTGATGTGAAAGCTATTTTATATGGCCAATTATGAATATGTGGAAATTATTTTAAGAAGTAAAGATTTGCCTTGAAATAATATGTCTCTTTATATGGGTGTACATATACATTTATACACATTTATACAATCTAAAACTTATAAAGATTGTATGTTGAGAAATTGGTTATGTCTGAGAAGTACAATTGTGAAGCCGGGTGTTATCTACTACCCCGTGCTTAAGTGAATTACTGGTAAATGTGTTTTGGTGTTATGTGGAAGTTAGCCTTGGGCCCTAGTCCCTACAGATAGTGCACTATTATACTCTTAGGAAGGTTGCTTACTTTGAGTATACATACTTTGGTAGTGTCCTTGGTATGCTGATGGCTGTCCCATGCTTTGGTATAGTACGTTGGACCCTAGCATGTGGATTTATGATTTGTTACCAGTCAACCTGATTTTCCCGTGTTTTGGGTATAGTACGTTGGACCCTAACACGTGGATTTATGATTTGTTACCAGTTAATCTGAAAATTCACTAAAAAGAGAAGTGTACTTTTGTGAAATTGATCAAATATCTATCCATGATATATGTTGACTATGTGGAGGTGTTATGTGAATTTGATCAAATATCTATCTGTGATATATTTGAGTATGTGGAGGTGTTATGTGAAATTGATCAAATATCTATCCATGATATATGTTGAATATGTGAAGGTGTTATGTGAAATTGATCAAATATCTATCCATGATATATTTTGAATATGTGAAGGTGTTAGTAAAAAGAAAATCAAGCATGTGTTGCTTTAAATGTTATTTCACATATTAATGCTGCAATATTTGTTGATTGTTTACTTGAGTTATAATAATTGTAATTAAATAAATCAACAGTTCTTTCTTGTTTACTCACGAGCTTTGCAAAAAGCTTACCGGGTTTGGTGTTGTTGCAATCCCGGTACACTATTCAAATTGTGTAGCGGGTAATCTCACAGGTCAGGAGAATCAGGGCAGTGATCGTGCAGTTTAGAGAATTAGTATTAGATTTACAGCATTTGTTTTGTGAGGAGAATTATACTCATTGAGTTTTACAATTTGATTTGGTGAGAGTGTGCTGTAATAAGTAGCTTGAGGATTTGGTTTATGTATTATCAAGAGGTGTATTTAGTGGTTGTTTCTGAGAGAAAAATTCAGAACGTATTTGTATTGTTATTAGTCATGTTCCGGATTTGAATCCTTATTTCAAAATTCGGGGTGTGACAAGCATAACAAACAATTGATGCCAAATTTTCTCGTTTTGGGGGGAATGAATGTCATTTTGGAGCCATCTCCAAATTTTGGTACTCACTTGCACAATAGGACATTAAAAACCATTGTATGATGATTTGCATGTATACTCCTACAACAGAAGTAACTAAACTGTTGTCCAATTTAATAGCATCTAGGGTACAATTTGGAGCCAAATTTGACTCAATGGTAGAAGGGAAATATGCCGGTCTTTTTTTTCATTCAGACAACAGACAATCTTTCTTTCCATTGTGCCATCACCTCCTAACTAGAAGTTTTAGAATTTGAGCATCTTTATACAACGAAGATTTATTAAATGTGTTGTAAGATTCAATTGTCGTCAACAGACAACAAAGGATTTGTTCTCCATTGTGTGATCACCGTTGTGTGATGCAGTTTTTGGTGTAGTGCTTCCTAAATTTAGACAAATAAAACTTTGATTAAAGAAAAAAAAAGAGGAGGTTATGTCAATTCAAAACGTCCATTACTCCCCAATAGACGGCTATTAGGGGCAATAGACCTTTAGTAGACCTCTATTGCCCCAATAGAACTTCTTTTTCTTTTTCATTTTTCTTTCCTTATGGGCCTTCTGCCCCAATTTTACTAAAATAAAAAAATAAAAAAAAATCAAACAAACGAAAAGAAAGAAATTGATTTTGGCACCTAGATAAAAACTCTGGGCACCAAATCATCGTTCTCCTTCGCCACTCATCTGCCTCACAAAATCAATGATGAGAAATTGAAATCGGAAACTTCAATTGCATTAAAATTGAGCTAGAAGCGGTTGCAGTTTCCCTCAAATCGTCAGCGCCTGTCGTTGTCGTGGATCTCCGGGAGGACCCACTCTTTCTTGCTCCATGGCGATGGTGGCAGAGCCAGGTGGCGACAGGGAGAGAGAGAGAGTCAGCGTTGTCGGTGCTTTGAGCCTCTATCGGAACTGGAAACGCCGCTTGACTGGGAGCTCGTGAATCGCTCGTTGAGGTGTTAGCCAGAGAGTTGCAGATGCTTTTCTCCGATGAGGACGACGACTACGAGTAGATGGTGGCCTGAGATTCATCAGTCTATGTCCTCCTCCTCCGATGAAGACGACATCGTCGGCCACGACATGGTGCTCGTGATTGGAGAGGGGGAGGGAAACAAAGGAGAGAGACAGAGAGAGGGGCTCGTGGTTGGGGAGAGAGAGAGAGAGAGAGAGAGAGAGAAGAGATGAGAGAGTTTGTAATTCTTTAATTAGTCTGAGGGTAAAATGGTTATTTTACTTTAAATTGGGTTAGTAGGAATAAAAAATCTCGTAGTGGTGTAAGTGTACTAATTTTAGTGTATTTTGGTGCTATGGGTCAAGGACCGTAATATAATTAAACCAACATTCTCACTGTCTTATTGACCATAAATGAAATCCATAAACAATTTACTTCATCCAGCTTTCTCTACTTGCTTCAAATAATATCGCTTCCAGAGAAAAAAGTTTCATAACAGAAGCTCTAACTGAGTTCAAAACTAGATAAAGTGAGTCAACTAGTGGAAATATATTTTAAAACCGGCTAATCCACCTGGTTAATAACTAATCAAGAAAATTATGCTCAACTGCCATTGAATTTAAATCTAAAGGTAGAAAAATTATTTTTAGAATCTATTTTCTTTTACACCATTAGATTTACATTCAAGGATGATTAAGTATAATTTCATCGAGAGTTTTTCTATTGAAACCTCTAAATTTACTCACTTAACCTCCTATGCTTTTTTGCACCTCCTATCAAAATTTTAAATACTAAATTTACTCACTAAACCTCACTAAAGTTCCTTAAATAACCTCACTCATATAATTTACAAACAAATATTATCTTTTAAATAAAAAACTTAGTCATTTCAATGATTTAATTACTCTAAAATCTTAATTACATATCAATTCCTTAATTAAACAGCATAAATATCTTTTTCAATAAAAAAAGATAAGATGAACAATATTGTGGTTTTTTCTTTAACTTTTTTTTTTCTATTTTAGCTGTGAAAAAAAAAGAAGACTAATCATTTTTTCTTAATGTTTATTTTATTTTCTCTATTTTCTGTACCTCATGATTAATTATTTAAATATTTTTTTAGTTTTATTTTTTAATTGCTAGCTCTTTTTTTTTTTTTTTTTTTTGCAAACATAATGGATAGTCTATTATGGAAAACCTCACCAATATGCATTCAACATATATATCATATGTTTTTAACTTTTTATGTCTCGTGATCTTAATCATAGTTTTAATTCTTATTAATTATTATGAATGCTTTAATGAGTATGTAGTGAAATTAGAAAATGAAAATAGATAAGGAAAATAATAAAGAATGCAATCTACTATTATTGAATTGGAAAGTCTAGACAAAATCAATATAATATTTTTTTGGTATAATTATTGTCTTTAATAGTCATTTTATAGTAGGTTATATATGTCATTTAATAATATATAATATAGTAAGGTCAAATACTCAAATGAGCAGATTTGGAGGTTCCAATCGATATTGATCAGGATAACTATTTACCTCCTAAAGTCAAGAGCTACACTTCCCCTAAAATCCTAGCCCAACAACGCTAGAGCCATTTTCTAGGCCGGCCCACAAGCTTTGATTCTTAATTCTTAATGTAATAATCTACCACCATAGTCCTACGGCTAAACCGAGAATGGGTTCGATAGGCACATCTCCGGTTGCGGAAAACGGCTCTGATACTCCCAACGGCGCCGCCGTCACATACGACGGCGAGAACAAGCCTCACTCCGGCGATGGCTATCCTCCCTCGGCCGCCGAGACGACGCCGGAGTCGGAAGCCTCGAAGAAGCGGAGGATGTCCATGCTTCCTTTGGAGGTCGGCACTAGTGTCATGTGTCGTTGGAGAGACTCCAAGTACCATCCCGTCAAGGTTATCGAACGCCGGAGGGTTCACGGCGGCGGGCCCAACGATTACGAGTATTACGTCCACTACACCGAGTGTAAGATCCATTATCTCTCGCTTAATTTTGCCAATTAGGGTTAGGGTTTTCGGTTTTGTGAGTTTGTGCTATGTCGTAGCGAAATTGGTATTGGATTGGGTTTAATTGCTCACTACTCAGGAGAGTTTTACATTTCGTAGGGATTGGTGCTCGTTTTTGCTAGAATCTGGTTTGGTAAATTTTTGAAATTGGTCAATTTGGTGAACTTCTTACTTGGCTGAGTTGATTAGGATGTTAAATTGATAACTTGTTACTGGGGTTGGCGATGAAAAGAAACTTAGTTGGCAATTAGGATAGAAGGAGTGGAATAATGCACTTAATACCGACAGAAAGAAGCCATATTCCCTTAATTTTCTTTGAGTTTATTAAAAAGCATTAGGAAATGATTCATGAGGTTGTCGACTCACATGTGTAGTGACTAGTGTTAGATTAGAAGATCAAGGAGTGGCTTCAATGTAGATTTGCTATGATTAGGGACTACAATTATGTTGGGCCGGTAAATCGGAGATGTTTTCAGAATAATGATGTGGAGGCAAAGATAATAGGAACTTCTGTGGGTTATGATGGACATTTAGGGAGGGGTTAGTAGGACTGACCATTTCCTTGATTTGCTTCCTTGTGGTCTGGGGTCAATCCCCCTCAACGTACCCACCTTGCTAATTGCTAGGGTTTCTTATCTTTCTAAAGATTGTAGGGTTTGGCAGGAAGCACCAGTTTCAAGAATGAGTCTGCAAACTGGGTTTGGGAATTTCTGGGCATAGAAAAGAAAATATTATGCATGAGTTGTGACAAGCATAAAAAACTTGTTTGGGCCATGTATTCCGGTTATCTCTCTGGTTAAAATTCACTTTGATTTAATAGAACATTACATCTATCAGCTGATATCTTACTGATTGTGTAACCATTACTAAAATTGTTTTTCCCCTTAGATGCCATAGCTTTGAACATCTTCTGCTGGTGGTGATATAATCAAATTGATCCATGTGAATTGATATAGTTATTTTTGTTAATCTGACCAGTCAATAGGAGGCTTGATGAGTGGGTGAAACTTGATCAACTTGATCTTGATTCAGTAGAGGCTGTTGTTGATGAGAAAGTGGAGGACAAGGTAATGTTGTATAGCTCATTTCACCCCTTTCCAAAGTCCTCTTTCGCACCACTCATTGTACCCATTGAGGTTTCCAAAGCGTTCAATGATGTTTGGGTTTCACAAAAGATTAGAAGTTGACCCCCCTTTTCCCATCAGTTGCGTATTCTGAAACCATTGACTTTGTATATTTATTACTGTGCTCAGGTTACAAGCTTGAAAATGACTCGCCATCAGAAGCGGAAGATTGATGAGACACATGTGGAGGTATGCACAATTTGGATAACTTCATTTTTTGATTATTGCTTTATATTGTTGTGTTGTATTGTTTTTCTTTTTTTTTTGGGTGGAAGCATCATTTACTTATTTGCATCCGTTTAGGCCCACAACTAACAGGATGTTTATACCTATACCTTTCATATTTCTCATGCCTCTCTCTCTTTCTCTCTCACACACACACACACACACGGGGGGTAAACCTAAGGAACATAACTTCTGAAGAAGTCTGTGTGGAAGTTTTCTACATTGCTAGGTAGTGACAATGGGATTATATTATATGTGAGGAAGGGCTTTAGTCTCCAACTCTTATATTTTAATCTGTTTTTCTCTTTTTATAGGGGCATGAAGAACTTGATGCTGCCAGCTTACGCGAACATGAAGAATTCACAAAAGTGAAAAATATAGCGACTATAGAACTTGGAAGATATGAGATTGAGACATGGTACTTCTCCCCCTTTCCACCAGAATATAATGACTCTTTGAAGCTGTACTTTTGTGAGTTTTGTCTCAATTTCATGAAGCGCAAAGAACAGCTTCAGAGGCATATGGTGAGCTGTCTGTCAAATTTCGTTGTTTTTCCTTGCTTACAATTGCTTACTTGTGAAGAGATTCATGCGTAAATGAGCCTGCTGTTAAATTCATTTATGAGTAAGTTCACTTGCTTTCGTGGAATTTTTTATAATTAACGATGTTCTTCATACATTTTCGTGTTTGCATATATAGAGGAAGTGTGATCTCAAGCATCCTCCTGGTGATGAGATATACCGGAATCATACGCTTTCTATGTTCGAGGTTAGTTGCCAAGTTTCTGCAAAGTCTAAAGAAACCCAAGGCTCGTTTTGTTAAGATTGATGCAATATGCAATTTATTTTGTTTTGAAAATTGAAACTCTTCAATACTGCATTATCCTCCTCGATATTCCTGTTTTCATACTCCTTTTTTTCAGTCTTGAATTTTTTATTTTTTTTATTTTTTTGATATATTTGCAGTCTTGCAGAAGTTAAGTTTGTGGTTGATATAACTTTGCTGATTTTAGATGTTTTGAATCAGGTTGATGGTAAAAAGAACAAGGTTTATGGACAGAATCTTTGTTATTTGGCAAAGCTGTTTCTTGATCACAAGACCCTGTATTATGATGTTGACCTTTTTCTATTTTACATTCTATGTGAATGTGATGATCGGGGATGCCATATGGTCGGATATTTTTCAAAGGTAATGTGTTTGCTGTCATTGCTCTTTACTGCCGTACATACAAGGATATTTGTTTTAGCTACTGTGTATCTGCATGATGATTATTCTTGTGCCACAATGCTATGAATCTTATGACCAAGCACTATAACGTAATATAATATAATCCCATCAAAAAGTTTTACAGTACATACGATACCCTTCTGCCCTGTTGCCCCGATGTTCACTGATGTATATTTGCTTTGGAAGTGCTTGGGAGTTTACTTTCTTGATAACTCCTGAGTAATTCCCACTCTTATCTACTTGTATAGGAGTGGGGTTTGTTTTATCTCTGATTTGGAGGTTGCTATGATAGCCTCATTGTAAAAGTTGCAGTTAGTTATAATCCCGTCTGTTACATGGTAGAAATTCTATCCTCTTATTTTTTGTTTTTGATTTTTATTTATGGTTTAGCTAGTGAAACTCTCATGGCACAACTTTTGACATATGGGGGCAGATAGGGCTTAGGGTTTTGAAATTTTGAAGTGACTAAAGCTCTGATGTCCATTTTATCATCAGATTATTTTCTGTGGGTGTCGTTTTAACATGTCTTATCAGATACCTTTCTATGTTACTTGAAATTCAATATGTCATTCCTCATGATGCAGGAAAAGCATTCGGAGGAGTCCTATAACTTGGCATGTATCCTTACCCTTCCTCCTTATCAAAGAAAAGGCTATGGAAAATTTTTAATTGCCTTTTGTAAGCTTCTGTCTCTTAATATCTTTTATTCTTTTGGCTTATTTTGAATTGAAAGCAAACATTCGAGAAACTATTACTAATGTTTTCCCCAATATGGAGCAGCATATGAACTATCCAAGAAAGAAGGTAAAGTTGGTACGCCCGAGAGGCCGCTCTCTGATCTAGGACTCTTGAGTTACCGAGGATACTGGACTCGGGTGCTTCTAGACATCTTGAAAAAGCATAAGGGAAATATTTCCATCAAGGTGAGCATGTCTTAATCTTCTTTAAATCAAGACCTTCCGCTGTAGTATAATTGCTTGTTCTACTTCTGCTGGAGCATGTTTGAAGTGTTCTGGACACTTGGAAATTGTGACGAATGTTTTGTGTAGCATTGCAATTACAAGGTTAAAAAAATGGTTTATTTCTAGGAATATGATATAGAATATTTAGACCAACCAAATTATATTCACATCCCTTATAATGATACATATTCACATTATAAAAATAGACCTACAGTGTATGAAGTAATCCCAAATGGTTAGAATTACATACTGGATATCCCTTAGAATTGAACTTCCTTTAGTGAGAATATGTATGTCAGTTTCTTCCTCACTCTGGCATCCCTGCAATATCATAGATCCTCAGTAATGCTGTTTCTGCTCATCTACATACATGCATGATTATGCAGTGGTCCCTGAAAATTGATATCTTATGCTTATGCCATGGGAAGTGCTAAGAGAAATGTAAAATATCTCTGAATTAATGCCCTGAGGATCCCAGAACGAACTCAGGGTACATTTATAACCATATTGAATTATGTTCTTGTCTTGCAGGAGCTCAGTGACATGACTGCCATCAAGGCAGAGGATATTTTGACCACTCTTCAGAGTCTAGAATTAATTCAGTACAGGAAAGGGCAGCATGTCATCTGTGCTGATCCAAAAGTCCTGGACCGTCATCTTAAAGCGGCTGGTCCTGCTGGTCTGGAGGTTGATGTCGGCAAATTGATCTGGACGCCGTATAAAGAGCAAGGCTGATGATTTATAAATGTGTTTCATCAATCCTGTAATTTGCTGCACCTTGTATATAGACCTAGGGGATGAAAACCGGAGTTGGACTTGAATCCTAGTCGGGAATTCTTGATATGACTGACACTACTCTCACCTGTAATGTAACAATATAAATTGACCAAATGGCTAGTGTAGTAACGGATGAAGTAACCAAGGACTAAAATATTCATGATGTCCTCAATATTTCTTTGAAATTTCCGTTTTTTATAAGCACCGATATTAATTGTAACATATTCTTGATATGTTATTTTTAGTATATTTTTAGCTGTTCATATAACTTTTATTTAAATTTTTTATCTATATCTAATATTTTTTAAATATTTAATTAATTCTTTTTTAATTATTGATATTTTCATAATTTTCAATATTTTAGTCATTGATAGTGATTGAGTTTTTTTCTAATGTTTATATTCCTCTTGTACAATTGAGGCTACAAGGCCAAGAACAAAAGTTAAAAAAACCTACCCAACAACGCTAGGCTTAGACAAGCCTATCAGATGACCTTTAATCACTCAAAATAAAGCTGAGCACTACTACCCTTAATCTAAGGGCACTGCCAACCTTAGAGTTTACCTGATCTAGGGGCGCCCCACACCTAAGGAATGTGACTCCATCCCAACATGGAAAATGTCAAGGTTAGGTTCTCAAGACTATCTTTATCAGTGGGGTTCTCAAGAGTCAAGACTATCTTTTCCAAAACTGATTACATTATTCTTTTTAGGTGATCTTAGAAAAGAATAAGTTTGTACTCAACTTTTCTTTGGGAAAAGAAGAGGTGGGGAATCAGAATTATGGTGCTTGATAATGCTCATCCGCAATTGCAGTTGCTTAAAAGGAAAAGGAGAGTTTGCCTGGTTAAAGTAGAATATTATCTTTTACCATCAAGTTTCCATGTCATATTATTACTTATTAGTTTAGATAATAGATTACCGTCATTGCTACAAGGCACTACTCAAATTAACAATATGACAATATACCATAATCGATCATTGTTTTAACTGGATTGCAAATAATCGGATGTTTATGTAGCTGCAAACCTACGAATAAGTCTTGCTTGTAATCTGACGGTAATGGCTTCAATTCTGCTTTCGAAAATCTGTAGGACTAATGAAATGCTTGACCGTAAAAAACAAAGGGGGCGGCATATCTTCCCTGGTATCTTTTCAACCTCAGAAAGCCAAAATTTCATGTTTAGTCTCCAAATTTGCAATTTGAAAAGAATGAGTAGAGCTCACATGGTAGGACTTTCCATTGATTCAAAATTCAAATTACTAAGTAATATTAGATCTACGAATATAATCAACTCAAATACATTACAGTAATAAGATATCAGTACCAGTCTTAATAATTATGTCATTGGAACATTGAATCAACCAATATCCAAAATTTGGATCCAAAAGAAAAAAGACATTTACAACGTACCCCTTGTTTTTACCTTAATCCCCTTATGAATTTTCTTCTATTCATTAAAATCACACACTTGTGGATTGAGTTTGATGTCTAGGATGGTGAACTTGTTTCAGCTGCAAACCTTTGAGTGCAGCCCCACCAGATCTTCTCTTCCAAAGACTGTCCTCCTCTCCTTCTTGGGGAGATTTATGTACTCTCTTGATCACAGGTAGAGGAGGATCCAGATCAACTAAGTTGATTGTTTTTGTAACAGCACAATGATCTTGTTTCACAGTACTCACTTGTGGTCTCCTGCTTCTGCTTGGACAGCTGGTGGCGGTGGCAGCAGTGGTGGTTTTAGTTGGAGTGGCGGTGGTAAGGTTTTTGCTCGAGAAGAGTTTCTTGAGCTTGGAATACTTGATATTGTTGCTGCTGTTGTTAGTTTGAGAGGTGATCGGGAAGCCAGAAACTTTGTTGTTCCTCTTAACTTGGCCTATACAACTGATTTTTGGAGACACAGAGCCATTGGAGAAGAAAGCATTACTTGGAACCTGGACATCTTTGATCGATGGTCTTGAACATAACATGGGCAAGAATGTGCCTCTGTGAGTTATATGCAGATGAGCGTGAGCGTGAGCGTGGTGGTGGTGGTGGTGGTAGTGGTGGTGGTGATGGTTGAAGCGATTGTACTCGTTGGCCATAGCTCTAGCACTCGCCTCTTCTTAATTAACTCAATCTTTGAACAACTGTTAAGACGATTCACAATTCGAGAATGAGTTTCGAGAAACGGGAAGTTCTTCCACCTTGAATTGGGATGTGGTTCACACTTAAAAGAAGAGAGGGAGAGGGAGAGGGAGAGAGAATACTACTCTTGGTGGGTGGCTTAGGGGGTTAATAAGAAGAGAGGGAGAGAGCAATGATATTTTGAGTTTATGATGGAGATGGTCGTTATGGTGTTCTTCTAAGCAAATGAGAAAAGTTTAAAAGGGCGTTGAGTTTGTCAAACACGGACTACGTGATGTGTATTTTTTCATAACAAGACTACCCTTTTATTTTGTTGGAAATTATTCTATGCACCGACGGTGTAAGTGACCCAACCCTTATAAAATAATCTCAACCCTTGATATTTATTATCAACTTTATTTTTAATAAACAAAAAGTGTATTTAATGCAATCTAACCATTCATTTATGTTGGTGCAAGTGCACGGCGGTGCTCTGAATAATCTCTCTTATTTTGTTTACCCATTCCTTTATTCATTCCAATATATATATATTAAGTACTAACAATGACCTAGTGGGAGAAGAGAGAGATCAAATAGACACAAGTATGTGAGGATCATTATGTTGCCCTCTTTTGGGGGATTATGGAAAGTGAAAGCTCTTTTTTTCTTTAATTATTGAGGGTAACCTTCTACGTTCTGCCGAACCAATTCATGCCCAGTCGACACGCTATTGTTGGTTGTAAATCATAGGCTGACCTGCATCTTGTCTCCATTTGAATCTCATCAAGTCATCAGTGGGTTAATTCTTCATCAACATGTCGCATCACAAAATCATATAACATAATAATCAAGTGTCTAGTTTACCAAGACTATCAAATCGATCAGATTAGTTGTGTGTGAAATCAGATGAGGGGTGTGGTTAGATACCAGTCAAGTGTGAATTATGAAGTTAAACGTACGCAGACAAAATGATACAAAAATAATTTGTGTTGTGAAATGAGAAAAATACTCTCTCAAATGTGTGTTTCTTAATTGATAATAAGGCCTTTTATGTAGAGGGTCGAGTACAAATGTTACATAAAATTATAAGGAATTATATTCCGAAAAGAGATAGAAAATTTCTGATTAAATATTCTCTACTTATTACATAAGAAAACATATTCATGTTTGGACCAGTCACACTAAAATTAAGTTAACTGCAACATTATGATATTTAAGTTGATAATTAGTGATCCACTATCAACACTAAATTTGAATTTGTAAATTGAGTCTAATTTTATATTAAGCTTGAGAACAATATTATGTTGTTATGTTAGATCAAATTTACTATATATACTGTTTGAATTAAACTTGTTTTAACACCTCGTTTTCTGGCAATTATTTATTCTTCTCAGATCATTCTGTTGTATACAATCATGGCCCTTTATTCATGATGTTGGAGCTTGTTCTACAGAGGAATATAAATGCTTCTGCATTAAGTTTATGATATGCTAGTTGATTGAGACACACACAAAGCCAGACAAAGAGTCAAGCTGATCACAATGAATAATAGTCCAGCACATATTATTATGTATAACCACGCCTACCCAGAAACCAAAAAATGCAAACCTTAATTAATCTAGGACCAATCAGTGGAAAACAAGTATATTACTTAATCTCCTACTAAGCCAGTCTGCTCTCGATCTTCTTGCATATTATAGCTTCTCTCTGTGTGTGCGTATTTGACTAGTTGAACAGTTCAACGTATGGAAGATCATAGTTTTCTTATGGGTTCATTGACAAACAATAAACATATATATATATGGGGGAGAGGATGTATGTCTTGTTCATGAGTTTAATATATGTTTTTCTTTTCTTTGATGAAAGGATCCATCGAGTTTAATAATCATGATGTGCTGCTTTCTTTATGGCAAGCAATTTTTACCTTGTCAAAATGATTATAAATAGTTTTCAAGTCAAAGGTGAAATATAGAGGAATTATGTATGATCGATTTTATATTTTTACCTCTTCATTCTTTTTCTCTGTTGTTTTATTTGGTCATGAAAAACTACATTTTGTTTAAGTATATTGGTATTGAGAGAGATTGATGAGAGAAGTGTATTTCATTATAGAGAATAGGAGCCCTATATATAGGGATTACAAAGTGCATAATCTAAGAGTACAAGGATTCCTTATCTAACTTGGAGTAGGAAACCTCTCCTATTACAGCTATAGAACTTATCCTAGTTTGACTAGGCACACTAAGTGTCAATATCCTTCAACACTCCCCCTTGTGCCGCTCAAACTTGGTGGTGACGCTTCATCCGTTGCCTCGTTAAAAACCTTGCTCAAGTGAAAAACCCTGTGGGATAAAAATGAACTCGAGGAGGAGAAAAGAGTGCAACACGTCCTTGATCCTTCGAGACTGAGTAACTCCCCCTGATGTCGAAATCTCCCCCTGATTGCTACAATCATGGGAGTTCGGATAACCTTCTTAATCCGATACTCTTCACATGTTTCTCGAAGGTGGATTTAGGTAACGACTTAGTGAATAAGTCCGCTACATTATCCTCTGATCGGATTTGATTCACTTCAATCTTTAGAAGTGATTGTTGTTGCTGATTATAAAAGAACTTAGGCGATATATGCTTGGTGTTGTCGCCCTTGATGAAACCTAACTTCATTTGTTCAATACAAGCTGCATTATCCTCATAAATGCATGTAGGTTCATCTGTGGTAGACTTCAAACCACAACTTCCTTGAATGTGTCGAATTACAGACCTTAGCCATACACATTCACGTACAGCTTCATGTAGAGCAATAATCTCTGCATGATTTGAGGAAGTAGCAACAAGGGTCTGTTTCGTAGACCTCCAAGATATCGCAGTGCTTCCCATGGTAAAGACATAACCTGTTTGGGAGCGACCTTTGTGAGGGTCAGAGAGGTACCCTGCATCAGCAAAACCCATCAAGACATCATTTCGTTTTGATGGAGGGGGATAGGGTGAGGCCGGCCACCCTTGATGGTGGTGGCGGCGTTGGCGGCAACATGGCCGACCACTATGTTGTGGTGGACGGCGGCTTCATGCCTAATGGGGTCCGATCCCATTCTTCCGTCATTCTTTTCTCTCTGTAGGGATAAAATAGGCCCATATCAATCGTACCTCCTGGGTATCGAAAGATTGTCTTTACACCAATCCAATGGCGGCGTGTTGGCGCAGAGCTATGTCGAGCTAACAAGTTCACTGCGAATGAGATGTCGGTCTTGTGCATTGAGCTAAGTACAATAATGCGCCTATTGCACTTAAATAGGGCACTTCGGCCTCTAACGCTTCTTCGTCCTCATCCTTTGGACGAAACGGATCTTTTCCGGGCTCAAGACTACGACCGATCATGGGAGTACTCACAGGCTTTGCTTTATCTTCATTAAAGCGCCTTAGGATTTTCTGAGTATATGCAGACTGATGGATCAAAATCCCATCACTACGGTGCTCGAGTTCTAAACCGAGACAAAACCGTGTTTTCCCAAGATCTTTCATCTCAAATTCGGATTTCAAGTATTAGCAGTTTCCTTTAACTCATCTAGAGTTCCAATTAGGTTCATGTCATCGACATAAACTGCTACGATTGCAAATCCGGAACTTGTTCTTTTAATGAACACGCATGGGCATATTTCATTGTTAATATATCCCTTCCCAATCAAGTAGTCACTTAGACGGTTATACCACATCCGTCCAGATTGTTTTAATCCATATAGTGAGCGTTTTAATCTTATTGAAAACGCGCTCCGTGGTTTAGAGCCACTTGATTTGGGTAATTGAAGTCCATCTGGAACCTTCATATATATCTCTGAATCTAGATCCCCATAGAGATATGCTGTAACCACATCCATAAGCTGCATGTCAAGTTTTTCGGAAACTACCAAACTGACAAGGTAGCGGAACGTTATAACGTCCATTACGGGAGAATATGTCTCCTCGTAGTCGATTCCAGGGCGTTGTGAGAAACCTTGCGCCACAAGGCGGGCTTTATATCTTACCACCTCATTTTTCTCATTACGCTTTCTAACAAAGACCCATTTATGGCCAACAGGCTTTACACTTGGGGGTGTCTGTGTTACAGGCCCAAATACCTGTCTCTTTGTTAGTGAATCCAATTCAACCTGGATCGCATCTTTCCATTTAGGCCAATCTGCTCTTCGTTGACATTCTTCAACAGAGCGAGGTTCGATATCATCATATTCTATAATCCCTTTCGCAATATGATATGCAAATGCATCATCAATCGCCATAGAATTTCTATCCATCATCTCATGTACACTAGTGTAATTTATGGAGATCTCTCTATTCTCTGGAGTTGGTTCTGACATTGGAGCGTCCCCCAATGATGTCTCTTGGACATAACCATAATCCGGAATATTCTCATGAGATGGATTATTTATATCGATGATTAATGGATTATTCTGTGCCAAACTCGCTTTCTTTCTTGGGCGAGAATCCATCGAACCTATGGGCCTCCCGCGCTTCCTGGCAGGAGCCATGGGCCTAGCCAAAACGTCACCATCACTGTGAGAGGGGACGTTGGCGCCATGCTCATATACTCTTGAGTTGGCGTCATGTCCTCTAGTTTTAGGGACATCAATCCTTGCAGGCACATTTGCAGCAGGTATGTGTGATCTCGTCACTTTAGCGATATCAGAAAACTCATCAGGCATCGATTCTGCTACGTTCTGAAGATCGAGAATTCTTCGCACTTCAATTTCGGACTGTGCGGTTCGGGGATCAAGATGAGACAGAGTGGGGACAGACCACGACAATTCCGGTCGTTCCTGTTGAACATTGATGTTCTTATCTCCCCCTAACGATGGGAAGACTGTCTCATCGAAGTGACAATCCGCAAATCTTGCGGTAAAGAGATCGCCTGTCAAGGGTTCTATGTAGCGGATAATCGTTGGAGAATCATATCCAACATAAATGCCTAATCGTCTTTGAGGACCCATTTTGGTGCGCTGTGGTGGCGCAATTGGCACATAAACTGCACACCCAAATATGCGTAAGTGTGAGACATTAAGCTCATACCCAGTCACCATCTGGGATGCAGAAAAGGGTTGAGTGGCAGTGGGCCTCAGACAAATAAGCACAGCTGCATGCAATATTGCATAGCCCCAAGCAGAAATAGGGAGATTGGTGCGCATTACCAATGCTCTAGCGACCATTTGTAGTCGTTTAATGGCGGCTTCTGCGAGACCATTTTGGGTGTGAACATGAGGAACAGGATGTTCAACATCAATCCCAATGGACATGCAATAATCATCAAAAGTCTTTGATGTAAACTCTCCAGCATTGTCTAATCTTATAGACTTAATATGATGATCAGGGTGGTGAGCCCTTAACTTAATTATTTGTGCTAGGAGTTTAGCAAATGCAGCGTTCCTTGTGGACAATAGCATGACATGTGACCAGTGTGTCGATGCATTAACAAATACCATAAAATATCAAAATGGTCCGCATGATGGTTGAATAGGTCCACAAATATCACCTTGAATTCTTTGCAAGAATGGTATATTTTCTTTGGTGTCCTTTGCATAGGATGGTCTCGATCCTAACTTTGCTAAAGAGCAGGCTTTGCAGAACGAATAATGGGCTTTAGAAATAACCAATGAGGATTTTGGTTGAGCCATGAAGTCACATTTGACTTTAGAAGCAGAAATTGGAGTCAGGGGAGCAGAGGTGGCGTCAAAGCCACCCTGGAGCCGCAGGGGGATGGCGGCGCCGGCTAGTGGTGGCCGGACTTGAAGGGGGAAGGCGCCGTGAGGCGCAGGTGCTCCTCCTTGATCCAAATTTCGAGTTTTACTTCCTTTCGTTCTGAAAAAGGGATGTCCGTGTGAAGTCTTTAATATACGGATCATCATGTCACGACCTGGGTGTCCCAAACAGTCGTGCCAAAGCCTATATGTGTCGGAATCCCATAAATCATCTCTCATAACAGGATTGGATTCAATTACTCGAATAGTGGTTGCATACAACCCACTAGATCGACACATAAGTATCTCTAATACTCGTTTATGTCCGTAGTCATTAGAGGTGATGCAAAGGAACTCTTGTCCATTCTCACATGAAAACCATTGGTACTTACATCTTGTAAGGAATAAAGTTCGAAAAATATGTCCATGACATGCGATAAAATAAATCGATACTTTATTAATAATAGCCAATGATTACATCAAAGTTTCTTGACCAAAATCTAATCCAACATAAAAATCAAACCGTAGACAAATCGTAGTCACTCAATCCGTTCGGTAATTTCAATTTGGTTGTGACCAGGTAAGGTAAGGCGAGATTTTGGTGGAGCGTTGCTCACTTTTAAAACCGTTCTCTCATATCAAACCTTGCCTAGACATCACAATTACTCTTGAGTACGCCTAGAGGGAAAGAGTTAATACAATAAGTCATTTTATTGATTTAAGGCATAATTGCCATTACACAATTCTTGGAAATATAAAAATCTGCGGCATTTTGTCTTCATCGCCAGATTTAAAGTCTTTGTGAACTCGAAGTCTTGATCACCATGATGCGACTACCTTCGTAGGTACATTGCAAATTCAGGTCTATTGATCAGACGTTCCATATCAGAAATAGACACCATAAAGAGGATTCTCCCTTGATTGAGGCGCATTGGCGCAATGTGCATAGTCCCTAGGACTGGTGGCGTTGGAAAGTGATATCCATGGCCAACGTTGGCTCCATGGTTTCCAACCCTATGTCCCTCAAAATCACGCCTCCTACGGTCGTGTGATTGTCGCCTTGAGCGATTACCTTCTTGAGCATTTCGATCGTATGGATCATGACGTCGATGGTGACTTTCTCTTGCCATAGGACGATGCTCTTGATGGCTCTCTTGAAGCCTATCAAATTCTCTTTTCACAAGTTCATTGCCATGTCTTTCAGCAGTGGCCATAGCTTCAATAAGCTGTTGAAAACTTGTGATCCGTCTTGCATTTACATGAGTCCGGAATAAGTCAGAGGACCTCATAGCATAGACGGGGAAGGTATTGAGGGGTTTCTCAATCAATTGGTCTTCTGTGATCATCTTTCCACAGAGACGCATCATTGCTCTGATGCTGAGAGCTTCCGAATAAAATTGCATGACAGTGTCAAATTCAGAGAAGCGAAGATCTTTCCATTCTGCTTCTGTATTCGGAAGTATGGAGTCACGAACATTGCCATATCGTTCGCGAAGCGCATGCCAAAGCTTTATGGCGCTATCCTCGCTATCCTAATTTATGAACTCAAACTGTAGGTCACTGTCCATGTGACGTTTCATGAAGGCAAGTGCCTTGGAATTATCTTTCTCAGTTTGAGGGTCTGGAGCTGTTTCTATAGGACAAAGCTCTTGGATAGTATGCAATAAATCACGGGCAATAAGGTAGATCTCGACATCAGTGACCCAAATTAAGTACCTTTTGCCTGCATAATCCAATGGAACAAAATCGAGTTTGTTCATGTTTGACATCCTAAAAGATGAAACAAGAACAAGTTAGTTTCGGAGTCAATGCTTCCACGAAAACTAATATAAATAAGATTTCCGAGCTATGCTACCAAGAAATCGATTTCCAAGAATAATTGGATTAGACCGAAACAATGATGTTTGAATGGTCAAAATAGATGCTCACGAACGCTCTTAGTCCGTAGCATATGAACGCTCTTAGTTCGTTAAATCGATGCTTACGGACGCTCTTAGTCCGAAGTCTTACGAACGCTCTTAGTTCGTTAATTGCGTGAATCCCCACGATTCCGCTTTTCAAGAATCGAACCCACGTTATAAGAAAGGTGGGATGTAGAAGAAGGGAGGTTTTCAAGTCCCCGAGAAAAGAAGAAATATAAATTCCGAATTATAGGAACTTCAAAACTTACTCTTTTGAATACTTACTTGGTGAAAATTCGGAGCAGATTCTGTTCTGAACAGCTTGTACCTCGATTGGTGTACAGATCTCAATATGACTCCGATAAGGCTGAAATTCGGAGGTTAGATGGAAGAGACAGAGACGAACAACTTTGATGAAGAAAGTTTTTCGATCTGAGCTTCCGAACTAGACGTTTCGAGGCTTGCAAGAAGACAGATGTGCACAGGAACGGGAAAAAGATGCAGTGGGTGTGCGTTGGCTTGTTTGCGCAGCAGGGATGCTTCGGTGGCAGCAGGCTGGAACGCAGGGCTGCAGGAAGGGGGCAGCAGGGGCTGCTGTGCAAGGTTGCAAGCACACGGGCGCTCGGGCTGCAGCGAAGGCTCGGCTAGTTCGGGCTAGGGGCTGCTTTGTGAATGAGTTTTGGTTTTCTGTTTTGTGGTTAGAGTCGTGCTGATAACGTGTTTAAGTATATTGGTATTGAGAGAGATTGATGAGAGAAGTGTATTTCATTATAGAGAATAGGAGCCCTATATATAGGGATTACAAAGTGCATAATCTAAGAGTACAAGGATTCCTTATCTAACTTGGAGTAGGAAACCTCTCCTATTACAGCTATAGAACTTATCCTAGTTTGACTAGGCACACTAAGTGTCAATATCCTTCAACACATTTAGGATTTTAGAGTTGGCTGAGATTTTTTCTAGGGTTGGCCTTAATATTAAACTTAAGAAACCATTATGGGCATCGATCTGGTAAATAGTAATAAAGAATGTACAGAAAAATTTCAGCTTAAAAATTTAAACATGTCAGAAATCCAGCTACTAGCTAGAGTACTGTAAAATACAAGCAACTGGGTAAAATTAACTCAAATGAGATCTGGTTTTCAACTTAATCATTCACCTTTGTATTTCATTTAAATCTGGATTGGCTGTAAACTTTGATTAAAAATGAAAGCACATGCACATCGAGGGTGGATAAAATGCAATAGAACTTGGAGGTGTATACATCTCAGCCGACAGAGCATGTACTATTGAACGTGGTATGCACATGAAAGGTGCATTTGGTACACAAAATTCTATCATATAATTTACCAACCAAGCACCTGTGGTTGGCAATTGCCCCCGAATGATTCATGTTAATGCATATGTTTGGTGTAAGTTTTGGAAGAGTGTAGGGGAGTAGGACCATTAATGGTCCTTTTGAGGGATCCCATCAATTATCAATTTTGTTTGTCTATGAATCTATGATCATCACGCATTGACCATCTAACAAAACTTTATTGTGTGTTACCATTTCACCCAGACTTATTCATTTTTAAATTACCAATTTGAATCTACTATCAAAATCCAAATCCTAGTAGTGACATAATATGGCAAATTATTTGATCGACTAACGTTTTGTACTTGCAGTAAATTTTGTTTTGTTTACTTGAAGTACAATTAATTGAATTGTAATTTCCCTAAAAACATGTATTCATAAAAGGGAATAATGATAGTTACATTACTTGTGTCTCAAGATATCATATGATTTAGTGGGGTTTGTGGCTCCATTGATAGATAGGACATTCAGAGGCTGGAATTCAAATCCTCCCCCTCATTTGGCCTCTCTTGTAACCAATCATGAATGATCATATATATAATTTTAAGATCATAATCAAACTAGCGACAATGATGCAGATTTGTTACTTTGGGAGGCTCCTCCTCCTCCTAATTGGGTGAAGCTACACTTTGATGGTGCGTGTGATGTAAAAAACGGAAGAGATGGTATGGGTGCAGTAGTACGTGATGAATTTGGAAGGATGCAGGGTGCTTTGGCTGTTCCTTTGTTGATGTCAACAATGCTGCAGCTTTAAGGTATGGAATTCTTTATTGTAAAGAGTAGGGTTTTACTAAAGTTGAGATTGAAGGTGATGCTTTGAATGTGTTGAAGGCTTTAGATTGTAATGGCGTTGATTTGAGTGAGATTGGGGGCTATCATTGAGGATGTCAAACATGTGATGGTAGAGATGGAGATGGTTAAGTGGAAACATGTTTGGAAAATTATAATCAGCTTGCTCGTGATTTAGCCCGGTCAGCTTTGACTATGGCTGGAAGTATGTTAATTTTGCAAGGAAATTGGCCCTATTTGGCTAGAAGACCTTGTGGAGAAATACACTATGTAATAAGTTTGGGGGCAGAGGCATCTATGGGCTGCTATTACCCATATTGCCTTTGGCATCAATGAATGAGATTATCAGTTTGAATAAAAATAAATAATGGCATCAATGAATGAGATTATCAGTTTGAATAAAAATAAATAAATAAATTATCCAATGTGGAATCAGCAAACCATATAAACTTTGGGTACATGGGTACAGATTTGTTTGCTAACTAAAAGAACAAAAACTAAATGACCAAGTGGACTGGCATAGCAAGACTAGCTCATAGAATAATTTGATTAGTACCGGTGGCACACACTATCTGAGACCCCCCAGATATACATATCCAAATCTATGCGTTCTTAATCTCTTATATTATAGATTCTTGGACCCCTAATTTGATTTATTCATATAGAATTGAAGGTTGTCTCAGATATATGTATATTTATATGGTGGGTGAGAAGCACAAGAAGAGAGGTTGATTTGCCTCTAGGGCTGGCCTGCCTGGCCAAATAGAAAGGTTTTTTTTTTTTTGACAAGATGGCCAAATAGAAAGGTTAGACAGAGTCAATCTGAGATGAACCAGATCCTGAAATACACGTCCAAGTTGTTTAGAAGCTTTTGTTTTGTTTTTATTGTGTATGCTAATTGTTAATCCTTCCCTCCATTATTTCACTAAAACTTGCACATATATGTGTACGTATTTCTTTAGAAACATGGCCATCGAATATCACATCTCTATGATTTCTGACGCAGACGGATTGATATCTAGGTTTACCAGCAATAAACCTAAGCAAAGGATTCTGGAGTCCACCAGAGATAAAAGAGAATAATCTCAATTTTATTGATAAAAAATGAAAAGATTCGTTCTGCAGCCTTAAGGCGACTTATAAATAAGAAAATAAACCCTAGGGCGACTAACAATGAAACCCTAAAGCCCA